>JBBPSD010001238.1:0-10712 GCA_038093415.1 Xerocomellus chrysenteron | reverse complement strand
GAACACGCAGTAATGAATGGATCGCAAGGATGGGAACCATGGCCTTGCACTGCACCAAGCTCTTGCCACCAACTTCGCAAATCATGGAGACCCTGGTCATGAGGAGGCCAATCCACTTAGTTTGCATGAAGAGTCGAAGCCTGGGTTGGTGGTGCTCGAAGAAGATATGAACTCAACACTGGCTGGACTTATCCGCAGCCAAGACCGGTGCCGCTTCTCTTTCGATCCAATACCAGCGATGCAACGTGCAAGCAATAATTTCAAGCTTCCTTGTGATAATGATAGGGTCAAGACATGTTGTGACGGGCACGGTTGACCAGATGTTTCGACTCGTACGACTCGGATGACATCCACTGGTGTACCGTGTCTGACTTCTTCATAGAACACCACAGCATCATAGTTCATTCGTTTCATACCGCCTGAAGCGATGATCTATCAGATTCCATAGAGATGCCACTACCCAAGACACCAATGCTTCGACTCGGTGGCTGGGACCTCTAGGTTGATGCGACACGCATCCGATTCTCAAACCAAAGGCCACTTTCACTCACCGTCCCAGACAACCGACTGATATGCCTCAGATGAACAAATTTCCTGTGCCAGCCCATTGATCCCGAGGCAGCCAAGGATAGTACGCAGTCAGCGCAAAAGAGACCAACACAGTGCATACCTTTGTGTTAGTATTAATCACCGAGAGAGCCTACCTATGTATGTTACCTACTTTCTTGCGCTGGTGATTGGGTTTGTCTTTCCTGGCCAATTATGGCGCCAAAAGTTCGTTGGGGCTCCCCACAGCAATTCCTTTCGCACAGGAATTCACGGGTATCGGATCATGTTGGTCGGATATGAGTCTAAGGAACAAAATCTTCCATTGGGGGTGCACTGCCTTGTCATCATATTCAATGGAGAACACTACTACACGCGTACCCCTAAACGAAGCACGCCATCATAGTGACAATCGCGGCAGTGCTTTCCATCCTTTCCTGAGTCCCCTTGCTTCGATGATACTTGCGGGCATGCAATACACCGGATCCAAATCTACCAGACCAGGATATCCCAAGAGGGATAGGCCTATCGAGGTATCCCGTTCAACAACTCTGACACCCAGGCGGGTCTTGTTCGTTTAAACGTACCTGCGACTCCAAAGTGGGTATGAAAGACGTCTACCATGTCGCCCGGTCGATCAGCAATACCGCCCGTCTCTGGATCCTGAGCAGAGAGAATGAACCCGACAAGTTTCTCACTGTCGATCCAGCTGATCTTGTTCAAGATCGACAACGCAGACAGCACCCAAAACGAATAGCAGACCTAGTCGGCCACTGTGTCAATCAACACGTCCAACAACAAGAAAGCAACTTCGCAACCGCGCTCACATCTGGCAATTTCTCGGGACGCCCATTGAGTCCCCCATTCGGAAGCTGCCGCTCTGACAGCCACCAGCATAGCATCTCCGAATCGACTTCATCTAATCGATTGAGAATCGCGAGGGCAGCTACACAGACAAAGACTGGGAAACATAAACAGCGAGCGAGTTGGCTGTGAGTATGCGTGATGCACACAGTCAGCGATGTGGTTTTTCATTGCCCACCTTGCGCGGAATGACTCTCTGCGCCAGCGATCGCACCGTACCCACCATCAAAGTTGCGACACTGACGGATGTACGAGACCGCTTTCTCGACGTCCATGGCCTCCAAACGACCGAGGAGAGACAGTGCGTTGACAGCGATGTAGAGGAACCGAGTATCGATTTCACCAAAGACGTCGCCGGCGAATACCCCCGAGGATTGCTGTAGTGATACAATGACTAGGGAGAATTATAATTAGGTCCCTGTGACGAGTGGATGTTGAGTGCTAATTGACGCACATTTGACGACGCGGTCGACGTCCAGTCTATCGAGCGCGTCTTGTGTGACGAGGATCTGAATCGCGCTCAACGTGGAGAGAATATGAGCATCGTGATCTGGATGTGCACCGAAGCCACCTAGGTTGGGTGTAAGAACGAGTGGAGAGCGGGAGCGGGACAGCCAAAACGGGAGAGAACGGACGAGGGAACAAACCTGCCTCGTCGTCCCAACAACTCATCACATACTCAATCATCTCTTCCCGATCAAGCGCATCTTGGTGTCCCATGATGCACAGTGCCGTGAGTCCCCAATAGATGGCGTTCATCCGCAGGTGTGCGGTGAGATGATAAGCGAGATCATCCTTGTTCTGTATGATGCTAAACGACGCGCGGTAGAATGAATGCGAGGTGCTCACGTTTCCGAGTGATTGTATGTAGGATACATGCAAGGGTACGAGCAACTTGTCTTGTGTGCTCATCGTCGTACTCCGAGATCAATTGTCGGACTTGCTTGTCTGGCCGACTCCGTTTTCGGCTTATGCCGGCAAGCACATCTTTGAACAACCTCGCAGCCACTGGGTACAACCTGCTCGAGGCGATCATGGAGGACCTCGATGAGGCCATTGTCCTTGGCCGAGAAGTACTCGACCTTCGCCCGCAAGGACACCCTAATCGGTCTGGATCATTGGACAATCTTGCATGCTATTTCTGTAACCGGTTCACTTACAAGAGTCTCTACGTTCTACTCGTGCATGTGCCCAAAATTGTGTCTTCCGTTGATCTTTCTGCCGCTAGAGCATGGATCCATGTGGCGGAGGATTTCCAGCATCCCGGTACTTCTCGCATGGGAAACATCTCTTCGACATCTGGCCACTCTGCCGCCATTACCTCAACATCTTGTCATTCTCAAAAACCTCACGTCGTCGCTCCCAGTAGACCATTCTCAGCGCGTCTTTGTAAACGTGCTCCTGCCCGTAGTCGAGCTTCTCTTCTCGAACAAGGCCGGGGTGTCTTTTGGAGTCAGCTTACTCGCCTCCATTCCCCGCTGGATGATGTCATAGTATCTAGCCCAGCAGGAACGACGTTGGCAGAAGAGTTCACGCGGCTGGCTTTGCTGATTCGCAATGCCGTTACTTCGCCTGGTGCAGACCACTGGCAGCACGAATGGGCGTGCCATCTTAACCTCGAGCTGCAGAAAGTTGTGACCAATATTCGCAAGCTAACTGGTTTTTCTCGTTTCCTTCTTCCCTCGCTCTTCCCCGATCTCCAACGCGCAGCGTGGGGGCCCGCCATCATCGTCAATGCGAGCAAGTATGGCTGTGACGCACTCGTCGTCTTACCCGGTGATCGCGATCCTGTTCATATCCCCTTGCAGATTACACAAGAAGTTCGAGACCTGTAAACGGAGCTCTATACCTTGACTGTGCCCACAAAGAGGCACGACGTGACAAAGGCGCTCGCGTTCTTCTTACGCAAACTTTAGGATCGAATCGTTTCACCCATTGTCGATTGCCTCCAGACGACCCATCCGCCTCGATCACGCATTTGGTGGTGTCCCACCGCCAAGTTCTCTGTGGTGCCTTTGCGTGCTGCTGGTTCTTATAGGAAGGGTGAACATCCCTGGTCTCTACATCGCGTCCTACACCCCAACCCTGACCGCCCTCATTCGTGCCAGACGGCGTAATCCATTCTGAAACTGAACAGAAACATTTCATTTCCATCGGTCAGGCCATAGCTGCTGGCGAGAGCGAACTCCTTTCCGTAGGCATGGAACTCAACATTGGTCAGCGCGTCGATGGCCTGCCACATTCACGCGGATAGACGGAGAGGAATCTTGCACTTCTAGGGTCATTGAAGAGCTCGGCAAGAACGAATGGGTCCACCTTGCGTGTCATGGTCTCCCAAATCGGAAACGGCTGTACGAATCCGCATTCGCTCCGCACGATGGACAGTTTACAATCCAACGCATCATCGGGTGCAATTTCAAGAACCCCGAATTTGCGTATCCCCCAGCGTGTCATACGACTGTCGGAGATGAAGAGAGTCCGGACGAGGTAATCCATCTCGCGTCGGTGATCCAGTTTCTGTTCCGATCTGTGATCGGGACGATGTGAACGGTGGATGATGGTGAGACGAACAAGATCACGTCAAAGTTTTATAAGCATATATCTAGTGGGCGAGTCTGGTCGTCTGGATCATACTCGTGCAGCGTTCGCGCTAAACAAGATGATGAAATCTGTGCATGTATCATTGGCTCTACGAATTCTTTATACATCTCGGTGCCTAGTTCTAATATATTTCGTTGCATCTTGCCTTCTTATACCCCATGTACTGCAAGGTAATTCGTACTCGGCCACTATTCACTCTACAACCTGTGCATCATCTTCATACTCACTCTGGATGGTCTCAATGCCACCAGTGCCCTTACATGCACCCTCGGTCAACTTGCTTACTTTGACCTGAATAACGACACTGCCTATGTAAACGCTATCATGAGGACCATCAATGATATCTTCTCCGCGAGGAGCACTCTGGCCTGCTTTCCTAACCCTTGTTTCAAGTCCAACATTGATGCACGTAACCCAGTGCCTCAAACCTTGGCGATCAACTCGGTGAGACCTACGTCGCACGAGACTCAGCAATAACGCACGCCAGAAAACGACAATGCAAAAAAAAAACTCACCAACGTCGTTCGTGTTACAGCAAATGTCCTGAACTTATGGACTGTCTACGTCCATCATCCACACCGACATAACACCAAATTTATCAGCAGTGCTGAAAGACAGATATTTAACAGCGTACCTTTTTGCTCCCCAGATCCGTCCCTGAATACAGTTCTCTCTTCCAACCCTGGCCCCGGAGCGACGCTGCCTCAGACACACGAGCTTTTCCAGCTTCGTGATACCGCAGCAATAGATCCAAAGCCCATCGCGAGACAGGTTCATACTGGCAATGTGAGAGGAACCGATTTGTATTGGTATCGGTATTGATTGGAAATTTTTGAAAAATCGTATTGGAGATGCTAGCGGCGTCGCCCTTTCAAGATTCGAGCAACAGCTGCATAATATCGCCGCGCGCAGCGTCTTTGATTGCAGACTCAACCTCCTTCTTTATAACTTTCGAGTTAGCGATGGATGAGGAAGCTTCAAAGCATCGACGAGGGTTGTAGCCGAAATACGAGGTCGACTCTTCGAGTAGCTCGAAAGTGATGTCACGAGGATCAAGGAATATCCTAAAGAAATGAATCAGCCGAGCGTTGAAACAGGAAATGCTAAGATCAACCCAGTTAGGAAAAGTTCGCAGGGCGACCATAGACTAATCGCAAGTTCGGTAAAGCATGTGATGCTGCCTAGTAGTAGCTGCTTTAACCATGGCTGATATGCGCCTTTTGGGGATGTTGCCATAACTATTTGCACTGAGGAATGACGGATGATGTCCCTGGGTTCGGTATACCCCTTGTCGCCGTCGACAAAGGCCATGATGGGCGCCTCTGGTAACCAAGACAACCGGATCGCCTCAACACCGTTATGGGTGACATGATAGACAGTTCCATCGGTGGTTTGGTACAGGAATGGGCGGCCTGCGATTAGGAACTCGACGATCACGAGGTACAGATACGCGGTCTTGCCTTGATATCGGCAATGCATTAGATCCGGCGAGACGGGGAGACAAGAACCTCACCTGTCCCAGGTTGACCACTAACCATAACCGAACCTTGGCCGTTTTGTGAACTTTTTTTGATCAGCTCCGAGATATGACCGTACTCTTGACGACGGAAAGGCGGTAGAGGGAAGCGGTCTGACTTGCTCTTCAGCTCGAACGTTGAGAGATCCAAATAGCGGAGAGTGGATGGGAAGATTTCGTTCCCGTCCCCGTTCCCTGCCTCCATATCATCATCGTCCATTCGATCCTCATTGTTGTCAGAATGTCGTGGTAGCAAAGCTTCTGGAAAGTTGGTCCACTTAAAGATATCAAGCTTGTCGCTTGGGACATGACTACCTTCGTATTCCATGGAGGTACGATCCGGATATTTCCGATTCAGGCGACCTTTGCGCTGGAGTGACCTCCACCTCTCGGAAAAGTGTCGGTGTAAGGTCGTTACGATTCGAAATCTTTGAGTAAAGTTCCTGTAACCAAAGGAAGTTCTGGACATCGGTAGATCGCTTACCAGGGCCTGGAGTAAGAATCAATAGAAGGTGAGCTTAATGGAAGCTAGCTGTCTACATAGCCGTCATATGGACTTACCCAAGGGATTTGCGACAAATACATGGACGTCTGCTGTGAGATCAGGCCAGTACTCTCCAACACTGACCATTGGAGAGGGCCGCTCCTATCCTTCTAAGTTCGCAACTGTGAGTTGTCGGGTCTCGTATAGAGACTTGCTAATTCTCCACAGCTTTATGAACATTGCATCGACATTGCTCAATGTGGAGGAAAGCTCAGCTTTGATAGCTTTCTGCAGATCATACAACTCGTCCTTGTCATTCACCTGGACCTCAAAGGCATCTTCCTGGCCTTCCAGGATGCACCACAGCTTCATTTGGGTCACTAAGAGGTTGGTGTTAATCGTAGAGCTCATGCATGAGATGTGAACGAACTTTTTGTTAATGTACTCGATGGTGGTGGATGGCAGGCTGCCAAGGTGCCAGTTCCCGAATCCAGCTAGATGGAGTAGATGCGGTTTCATGATTCATAACTGGTTTGCAGGCTTCAAGACACTTGTGTAATTGTACATACAGTACAATCGCTCATAATGCATACGGCCGCAGTTTGGCTCTGAGAGAGAAGGATGGCAGGCGTTGGTGATCAAGACCTCAAGTGTTGAAGCTTTGAACCATGGCGTCGTTTGAGGACGTGGTACTGACTTGATTCGTAATAGGTCAGTCAGAGATGTCGATGATATAAACCTCCAACACTCACAAAATATGCCTATTGGGAGCGCCGGTCAATAAATTCCATTTGCACAAATTGGGCAGCACCAATTGTTGATTCACGCGAAGTAGAAGAGCTAAACAACGGAGGATGACCTGATCCTTTGTGTGGAGACAGAATAGGGGGACGCGCCGAAAGGACACATTCCTTTTCGGGAAGGTATTCATTTTTCGGCGTATGCCGGGGAGAGACGGACAGAGCAACTCAGCTTTTGCGGACATCCACGTCGTTTGACCCGACGTCCAACTCGACCGTGTTCCGTTCGGAGTCTCACTGGCGCTCGCCGAAGAAACAAAAACGCCACTAGCCTTCGTATCTGAGGTGTTGCCGTCCGGTGCGACGCGGTACCGCTTTGCCTCTACCCGATTTGGTGTTTCTCCTTGGCCATTGGTGCGGTGGAAACAAGAACAATAGCACCCACACGTATATCTGTGCTTCTCATCTGCCTCGTTCTCAGTGTATTTTTTCCCGTATCCCTCAGCTTCAATGCCTGCATCCGAGGTTCAAGGTCCCTTAGGCTTACACCTCAATCTCCCTTCTCATATTCCGGGCTCCCGTTCAGTGGCTTACAACGCCCCAGAAGACCAATTGCTAGCAGCCGGCCGGACACGCTCCCTGCCGATAGGAGAGTCCAGTCAAGGACCCTCGTACGGTCGAAGGACACAGAGCGAGAGCTCGTTAAATATCCCTGTTCCCATGCCTGTGCTTCGATCCCCCCCGGAGGCGGATAATGCCGTAAGTATCGCCGTCAACACGTACTATCAAGCTCTACTGACGTGGTACCCTCTGCTGTTCAGGCCCCGGAACAGCCCGCCTCTGCACCCTCACCCGTGCCTACAGAAATAATTCCTCCCGATCTTACACAAGAAGAAATCGTCGTTGACATTCAACAATCAGGCATCAAAGTACGCGACTTTGCGTACGAACAATTCGTTCCTGTCGAGCAACACGCGCCTGAATTATTTGATCCCATTCTTGGTTGGCATGTTTATGAAGCGGTGCTCGAAAATCCCAATCCTGAGAGAAACCCTCTCAATGGGAGACATCTACGTAGACTGCTGGACCTTGGTTGGGTATCGGAAGAAGCGGATGGACACCGGTGGCTGAAGAAAGATAGAGAGGCATTAGAGAAGTTTGATGGCCACCCCCATTATCCTTGGAGGACCCTCAGTTTGACCAAGCCCAAGAAGGATGACCTGAGAGAGGTGGCGACATCGAGGTTCCAATGGGTGAACGCCGAGCAGCTCGTCCCTCAATTCGTCAACCGTGGCCTCTCCCGCGTCGCTGCTGTCCTTCGTAGCTCTCGTAACGCTGCGGCGCGGAATCAAAAGCGACATGCGAATGACGCCACTGAAACTAAGGAAGACCCCGAAGTCTCACCCCGGTTAAAAAAGAGACGGTTGTCGATCGGCGCAGAGTCAACAACTTCAAGAAGTCAACCCGCTTCCAGTTTACCTGCGCCCTTTCCTTTGACGTTGGTTAATGGCAAGCCACCACAGCAGTTTCCGGCTGGACATCCATCGGATAGTCCACCGCGTCCCGCGCCGCTTCCAACACAAGGAGCACTCAGCCGTTCTTTACAACGTCACCTTTCCATGTCATCTGTCTCTTCCCCTGACTCGCGGCCAACGTTGACCCAGGGTACAAATCACGAGTAACCTGCACCGATGCCCGCTGGTCAACACATCTCTGGTTGTTGGTTGTCGGTGATCCAAGCACATGCATGGGATGTAAGGTGTACGGATTTTTTTATGAACAGTATTTTTTGGAGTAGCCTCAGGCTTAAGGAGGGAAAAAGATAGGTACCATTGTACCAGTAATGTATCCAACTCGTTACCCTCTTGTAATACGTGTTTCAGATCTCCATTTTTCTTTTTCTTTTTGCACGTCCTATTGCCAGGCCAGGCTGAGCGATCGTGATTACAACTTACCGTTGTAGTATTACCCCACAGAGGATGTCATCACTACTGGGGACCTGTGTACACGCGCTCCGAGTCTATTGTTTCGGACATGCTAAACTAGATTGAGTACTTATTTTATGGCTCGACGACACCTCTCAAGTATGGCGCTCAACTTGAACGTCAAGTTGCCTCTCTTTCGGTAAGCGGCCTACGCCATCTCAATAGATAAAGCACATTGCCTCGCTCGCAATTGCGTCCACCCCGTCATGCTGTGCACATCTCTTTTGTCCGTTGCATTTCATATGTTTCACATTCGTTCCCATTTGGGACGGGCTGACGGGTCGCGTTGCGAACGACCAGCTTCATGTTCGCTTGCTTTCCCTTCTTTTTCTCAATAGATAAAGCACATTGCCTCGCTCGCAATTGCGTATGTGCTCTCATTCGTCCCTCTTACACTTATTTTCACTAGATAAAGGATGTCGATGTGCATGTGCATGTGTCGTGGATTTCATTGAGATAGGGGATTTTCGATTATGTAAGCGTCACGCAGTGTTGGGTCTTTGCCCACTCACAACAGATTTTTTGGGATTTAAGACAGGTCTGAATTATGAACAAAATGTCAATCCTGTACTTTGAATAGAACTTAGCATTCAATAAATGGCTAAACTTCATGTCTGAACAGACCTCTAGATGTTGGCTAAAATTTGGTGTACAGATGAATGTATTAACTAGTTCTAAATTAAAAATATAGCCACAACTCATATGGTGGTGCAAATTTCAAGTTGGGGATTCACGTGCTGACTTGGACAATAGTTCAAGTTTTGTCATGGTTAATGTGATGGGTAAAATATGATATATTGGCAAACAATTAGTCTCGCTCCTAGATTTGAAGTTTGGATGGTGTACTAAATGTGTGCCAATACTTGTTATATTATATCAAACCAGCGGGAAAGATACCCTTGCTATGCATCATGGTGCAGTTATTGGGGCCCCAGATAATATGGTTTGAGATAATATAACAAGTATTGGCACACATTTAGTACACCATCTAAACTTCAAATTTAGGAGCGAGACTAATTGTTCGCCAATACATATATCATATTTTACCCATCACATTAACCATGACAAAACTTGAACTATTGTCCAAGTCAGCATGTGAATCCCCAACTTGAAGTTTGCGCCACCATATGAGTTGTGGCTATATTTTTAATTTAGAACTAGTTAATACATTCATCTGTACACCAAATTTTAGCCAACATCTAGAGGTCCATTCAGACATGAAGTTTAGCCATTTATTGAATGCTAAGTTCTATTCAAAGTACAGGATTGACATTTTGTTCATAATTCAGACGTGTCTTAAATCCCAAAAAATCTGTTGTGTATTGAGGTCTTGCTGTCTTTGCTGCATGCGCTTCACCTGGATCATCACTGGGGTGGTCTTTCTCGTTTATCGTCGCTGTGGGGTGCTCCCCCAGCCTCTGGACTGTATATGTGACATATCCAATGTGCTCGATGTGACCGCTTTGGCCTCAACGTGGCGGTATGACTTGGTGAGTCAATCTTCTCGTTGTTGTAAGGACTCTCGTAGAGGCGTCTCAAAGTGAGGTGTTACTCAGTGAAAGAAATACTATTCCAAGAATGTGTTGAAGTCTGACTATGTGGACTCACTTATTACGCTTTCTACTATAGAATGAGTCACGCTGATGAGTCACGCTGCTAGTGATGAGTCACGCTCATTATTGTTGAGTCACACATCTTTCTTTCACTCTTCATTATGTCAGCTTAATTATAACTGACTGAACCTTATTAATGATACCATGATTATTCATCTTCTATGGTATCATATCACATCATCATTGCATCTTATTGCATCATAGTCACGCCATAGCACATCATTATGGCTAATGGGTTACTTATACATTTCTTTGGGATGTTTCATGCTCTTTATAGCATTTACATACATACAAGGATAAACAATCCTTTACGTATAAATACCAGGGACTTATTCCCTGAAATATAAGTTCTCTCGCACCCCA
>JBBPSD010001237.1:0-10726 GCA_038093415.1 Xerocomellus chrysenteron | reverse complement strand
CCCACACCTCCGTGGGTCCGAAAAAAAGAAACGTGCAGCAAGCAAGTCACCAGTAATAAGCGCACAGCGCGAAGAAGGGAGAAAGACTTGAACAGGAGTGTGGGTGTTGTAGGCGTTATCGCGACAACACAGGTGCTGAGAGCAGATCCCCTCTGTTCCCGTTGCGTATCCTAAGATAATGCAATACGTGATGAGTTTCCGGGAAAGATCGATCTCGACTTGAAATAGAAACGGCGTGCGCACGTGGATCGATATGGATGTCAAGATATGCAGGACTTTGAAGCGTTCACCGATTGGTTATTTTGGTGGCGGGAGCGGGTCGGTTTTCGGTTTCGCGAACCACCTTGTCAGTTGAGCGGCACCGTGGGTGGGATGTCAAACTTGGAGCAAGTCGGCTACGATTGCGTTTCTTCCCCACTTGACACTCACCTGTCCATCGTATCCTCCCACCTTGGCCATCGAAACTACTTGGGTAAATATCGGGCCAAGAGCGCTGTGTTCAAGCTCATTGTAACAAGTCGACGAGTAATTAAAGTACTTGCTCGTAGACAACCTCGACTCGGCGAGGAGTGAACCCCGGTCCGGATTCGCAGCCATAACGAGAAATTTAGCGACCTCGAGCGAAGCGTGACATTTGCGCACACTTGTTTCCTTCAAAGGCTGGATTGGTTGCGATCGCTGCAATTTATGTAATGGCTAAGCCAAGCAGCTCAGACGGTGTAGAAGGGAGAGGAAGTGGGTGGGGATCAACGGTGTCGTTCTTGTTGCATGGAGGGGTGCCTCACATAGTAAAAAAGAGATTGCATGCCTCGGAAAAATCGGCGGGATCCATCAACATTTCGGGAAAAACAGTATTCTGTGGAAATAGTTTACTACGGCCTGAGACAGATAATAATCAACTCTGGATGCATACCGTAGGATCCGTGATCACAGGCTTCGGTTGTGCTGAAATTGCAGTTAGATCATTCCAGTGTGTCCCATATAGGGAATACCCCCAGGAGCAGCATACAGCATACTTTGGGCAGCACATCGCCAGCGGTCGTAGCGACTTGGCAGGATACAAGCAGGGGGTAACATTGCAGACGTTGAATAGCAGTAACCAGCCCTCCCCAGAGCTCTAAATCAAGCGTAAAAAAGATTCCCTTTATACTCGGACTTGGGAATTTCTGTTCACAAGAATAGAGGAGCACGCGGTTCAATGGCGGCCGTCTTGTTATGACATCAGAAGCGAAAGGACTGAGAATGTGCAACCAGGACCTGGAATAGACGATGTTTGAGGTTGACTGAGCAAAGTGTCGCAAGGTAAGGGATTGCTTTTACCAGTCCTGTTGCAGCACCAATGAAATATACTTTTCCGCTGGTGGCTAGTGGTCAATAGACGACGCGATATAGGCAGAGACTCACTGTATATTACCCGTCCACGAACTTGCAATTTGAAGACAACTTAGGTTTCAAGGTGAAGGCGGTGGGGATGGCTGAACACTGCATCAAATATGATGAAACCGTGTAAACGGCTTTCAATGAGTGACCCGCTCGGAAGAATCGGAAAAGACCCAGAGTCGAGCAGACATGCCGGAAGAGAGCGACAACTTGAATCGCGGAAATTCACGAATTTCTTGATTAGTCGCTACACCGGGAACGAAGAAGACCAAAGTTGTGGTTTTGGATGGTAGCAATAGTAATACAGAATATTGTCGGTGCGTTTGAGGGGAGCAGAAAACACACAACCAAGTCACGGTTTACGTTGCCAAGGTCCAGGCCGGGCCGTAGATCGATCGATCGCCCGCGGGAACAAGATGATGATACAACGGGACGTCGATACATCGAGTACGGATACACAAAATTCATGATCGTCCGAAAGTAAAAGCGCTCGCAGAGCCCCAAACCTCCGACGATCCGATTCAATCCCGGTCAATCCACCGGCGACGCGTGACGCACGCGTCGAGAGAACGAAAAAGTCTAGCTATGTACAGATGACAAACGCAACCCACCCCATGCAAGCACACACAGGGACACATTAGCTCGCCCCACCCTTTTTCCCATCCAACGCAGCCTGCAGCAGCGAAATCGCACTCTGCACACTCCGTTGCCTCGTCGACGGGCTCGTCGACCCTCCCAACCTCAAACTTCCCCTGCGTTCCGAGTTCGCTTGAAGGGGAGGCGGGGTCGGGGGTGAACTGATGCTCGACGCGCTTGGAGAGGATGCGCGTTCCAGAGCCGGCGTCTCGCAGCGTCCGTCGTCTGAAGGCGTCATTGGTCTGGCGGTCATGGGTATAGGCATGAAGGTCGGCAAGGGCGACTGGGAATGCGCCTTGGGTTGGCTGAGCGAAGTGGCGGATTTCTCCCCCGCGGGCGGTAGTCGCTCGTTCTCAATATCCGAGCGCCGTCTGTCAAGCGTATGTAGGTGATCTGAAGATGAGGGGAGCGAAAGAGAGATACGTACGCGTCTTCGAAGTTCGAGATGGCTTTTTTGATACCTTCCGCGCCGAGTGCCAGCGTCCCAAAAGGGAGCCTGCCGGTGGACGATATATTCTTGAGTTCCGAGACGTTTTCCGATTCCTCCCTATATGCGGTCACGTGAGATTTGAGCTACGCCGAGTAGAAGAGACAACACACCGAAGTACCGCGAATACTCGAGCCATTCGCCCGACTGCAAGGATTTTGTTCTTAATAACTCCTCTCCTTTCCCGGATATCTTCGTGCTGTGGCTCAGGAGCGTGCTCGTCCTCGAGCTCCTCCTTGGAGCACGTGTTGAGTACCGAAACGAGCATGTCGGTGACTACGTGAAGGATGCATTCATAAGATATAACACAACCTCAATCATAAAACGTACTCTTTTCTCCGACGAATGGTAGACTCCATTCGAAAACATCTTTGAAGTTTGGCAGCCAATATGGGTGTGACGTACAATTGAATTGGGTTATGTTCATCGTATTGTTCTCGTATTTTAGCACAGCGGCCTTGTTGTTGTACACATCGAGATAATTTGGAGCAGAGAATATGGTGATGAGGGTGGGGAAACCAGTACCCTGGGCTTTCCGGTACATACGAAAACTAGAGAGCATCAGAGTCAATAACGACATCAATGGGTTACAGTAGCACATACCCAGAATCCTGGGCCTCGTGGGCTCGAATTATCGACAACAAATTATTCCTCTCCAGGAACTTGCACGTGGCCGAGTAGCTTATCGATCACGATCACGATCAGTCAATTATAAATGTCCGGAATAGTGCAACATACTCACGTAAAGAAAAAGGAGCAGCCCCTGACATGATTGTGCAAAAAGTTATCTTTGCCCTTTTCCGACCCAAAATCCTCTGTCGGATCTGACCAGAGAATATCGCACATCAAACCGTGCGTTGGGGGTTCACGAAATCGGTCCAACTGACAAGATTGGATGAAGTGACGAACATACAAAGGACACTCCGACAGACGAACCAGTTGAAGGTCATGGACGGTATTGAGTTCGGGAGACAAACCGCCGTGTATGCACAAGAACTGTTTGTTCATTATAGCAGCCAGCGGAAGTGCGCAAAATGATTCCAGGCATGCGTCGTATAAGTGCTCGGAATACTTGTGTTGACCTAGGAACCACTGGAGATGTAGTAAATACAACTAAACCAAGAGGATCTCACATTCGATCTTGAATGTAAAGTACTCGGTCAAACGCCGGCATTCATGGTTACCTCGGAGAAGGAACAAACTGTCGGGAAAACATATCTTCAGTGCCCAGAGGTATAGAACACACTTTGAAGGAAGATCAGGCGGATGTTGGGTAAGGGAAGAAAGTACGTACTTCGATACTGAAGTATCCCCGATCAACGTAATCGCCCAGGAAGAGGTATCGAGTTGTCTTTGGGTTTCCGCCCTTCTCGAAGAGTTTCATGAGGTCATACTTTATATATATATAGCATCAGCTCCATGCGCCCTACGCACGGTGCAGAACGAATCGACGCACGTATTGTCCATGGATGTCACCACAAACTAACAAGAAGAAATGATCGGGTCAACACGGGGGCTGCTGCGCACCTCACGGAGGACACATGTGAGATCTCACCTGTCACGGGAGCATCGATGTCCAGAACATTGGGCTCAACCTGGAGCAGAGCGGTGGCCCTTTCGATTATCCAAAGGGCATGGTCCTCCCGAATCCTACCTTCGTGGAAGAAGTGGTCCTTGAGGAAATCTAGATTGGGTTTGGTAGGATCGTGCGGAGAGTAGAACTGAGCATCGGTTGGGAGGCCCACTGCAGGTTGCACGACCTAGTGAACGATATATGACTGAGCGACATCTGTGTGAGAAAGGGGATGACGCACATCTTTGACGATTCGCTCCCGCGTGCTGATGACCGCACCGTTGTCGAGGTGCTGTATCGAGAGATCGACGGAGGGTCTGTTCGCGGGGTTTCTGTGCTCGATCTCCTGAATGGCCTTGTCAAAATGTGTCTGGACACTGGACATGGTGAATGAAGAGAGGGGCACAGGAAAGGGACGACGCTAGGCTATATCCCGCCGCCGCACAGCACTTGACAAGGGCAGCCGGACAAGGATGTCTATAATTGGACTTGGTGCCTTCGCCATGAGCACTGAGCAATTCCATCCAAACGAAATGGCTGGCTGGTGCAGCCACTCGCTCAGAAACGCCATTTCCTTGACATCAAGGTTGACATCAAGCCTTGGAAGCGTCGCTTGTGTGCCAGCTCATCTCACCAAAAAATGGAGGGCCGCGGAACCTTTAGTTACCCCACGATCGTGTGAAATTTTACCTAGCAACGCTCGTCCACCAACGATGAGCCGTTCGGGTGCTACTCAGGCCAAGGACAGACTCTATGCACAGCTGGCTTCCCGTCTAAAGAACATGTCTCGTGCCATCGGTCAATCAGCCGATCTGATGGAACAGCTCCAAAATGACTTGGATGCGATGAGAGTCCTCGCGGGCACCCATGCTGCACAGTGGGTGGCATGTGCGATGCTATCACGTTTCGAGCATGACGATTCGTTTGTCTAGGTTCATGACAGCCGCAGCAGAACTAAACACAGACTCGGCAAGGGAAGGAGATCCGTCTGCAGACCCCCAGTCTGGAAAATAATCATCCTCGTTCTTTATCTGGTCCATGATGCATTCCGACGTCTCTTTATGAAATCATATGGACAATAAAATGTCATCAATGATATTATATATCCCTTGATCAGAGGAGTGAAGCGACTCTCTTTTTATCCTGGACTTTCAATGCCGCTGGTGTGTTCAACGTTCAACTGGTACAAGTCCCGTTTTCCATCCGTTTTGGATATAGTAACACTGGAAAACGCTTTTACTGGAGATGCAGGGATGCAGTTTCAGCAGGACGTTACACAACCCAATTCTCTGTGTAGCGTAACGCCAAATTGAGAGCAAAACGGATCGCTTGTTCAGCAAGCACTTCCCCGACCAGGCAAGTCGCGTACTTATCTCCCTGGTTCCGTATACCCACCATTGACTCAGATCTCGGAAGCCACATACCACCAGCGGAAGCGCTCTCGGTTCTCAAGATGGTTCAGGTTCACTGCATACCATTCTAAGGTGTCGCTCTTAACGTGTTCCATGCCCAGTCAACAGTACGAACATGGCGCCGCATAACGATCAATCCCCCTCCCTGTCACCCTTTTCGCCTTGTTCACGATGGTGACTTCCTTTGTCGTATGGGAATCCGAGATGATTCCCGATGTCATGACATACATTATCGGTTATATGGTATTTTTGTTGGAGGATGTATAGAAGGAACGAATGAAACGGTCGATATATGGATCATGGGTCAGCTTGAACTTCGACGAATCCCGGGAACTGCGCAAAGCACCGGGTCTCTCGGGACTTCACACGACAGACAACGGGGGTCTACCATCCTGCGTTACATTGGGGCATGGAACAGAACTGTCCTCAAACTACACCAGGCAATACGATCATAGGTTACTCAACCTTCCTTCGGGAGGTACCGAATATCCTTGTGGGGACAATGCGATTCCTTCGGCGAGTCTGCGACAGCCCATTAGCACATCCATATCTGACTGTATAGCGGGATAGATCGCGCTCACTGATAGGAATGAACCCCCCGTCGAGAAGCGATCCCTTCAAGTTGTAGTACCAACTGATCGCGTCCAGCCTGCCGTGCGAACAACCGACTGCAGGCGTATACTATGATAATACGAGATCATTTTAGACTCGATAGGCTAAATGATGAAGGTACTCTGGAACTTACGCCTCCCGAACCTTGCTCCAGCGCAGAAAGTATCTCCGACAAGGTGTAAGTTCGATCCCGAGAAGGGGTAATCCCGGCGTTTGCGAGCCACGTGTACGTGGGGAGCGTCTGGAACAGCTGGATGGTGGTCTGGAAGTACGCCACGGCCTTCGCGAACGAAACGGAAGAGAGTTGTATGTACGTGAGATTCACCACGGCGTTATGAACAGCCTACCTCGGATCCCTCGGGGCTTCCCTGCTGTAGGCAAGAAGGCTGAATCGTGCTAAAACGAACTTAGAATGCCTCTATGGGATAAAAGGCACCGATCGCTACCTGTAGCATGTACCGTGCGTCGCCCATTCATGCTAGTGGCCTGCAGTCAGCGCAACTCCATTTAGACCAAAGCACCCCCGACGTACGTTCCAAAGGTGCTCGTTGGTACCATCAGCGTTCAACCAAAATTGTTGCATATAATCCAGTGTCGAAGCCGCTCCTTGCTCAGTGAGAAGCTGGACAGGAGCATCAATTCAAGTTGTTTCAAGCATCCCATTCAACACACCTCATGGATATTATAATGGGCACGGGAAGGATCGCAGTTTTCAACATACGTGCCATCGCAACTATTGACAGGGATGAAGGTAAGCGATAGTCAGCGACGTGGATGGGAGAGTGACTTGTCGGGCCATAAACCTATGAGGCACATTAGAACGGTTGTCTCTTTGCAGGGTAATCACATACCATGAATCGTCCAGCTGTCAGCAGGGCTTCCGGGGACATTCGTGTCCCAGAACTTCCGGGAGGACAAGTCAGCTTCATCAGGAGGGTACTCGGCGAGGTAAATACCTGGGTCTGCATCAAGAGGCCCTAGAATGCACCGTAACAAGGTGAGAGACAGTATGCTCGAGTCATGGAGAATGACATACTCCTGGGTACTCAGTGCAACATGTGTCGGCTACGTCTGTGTTCTGACAAGAGACAGGGCTAGAACTCGAACACCCGGAGCTAATGCTATTAAAGAGGTAAGACGGGTCGACCGTGTTCGTCGTGAACGTCGGCGGTCCAAATATCTGGGCTATCAGGGAAAGGTAAGGGTGCATTTTTGCGACCTCAAGCTCCTACCTTCAGATACTTATGGGGGCAGGCCCAGGCCCAGACTTTGACAGATCAGAACACAGCTTGCTCGCATTCGGCGCCAACCTCACGGACAGCTTTGCCCGTACGAAGGCCAGAGAGAAGCGAAACGTAGACCCGTGTTACTTCTGGTGCACAGAATCCTCCCATAACTGGATCCTGCTGAGAGATAAGACCCAAATCAGGGCCAGGGTAACTGGAATCCTGAGGTCTTCTCGAACCAGGGGCGTGGCGTTGGTTTCCCAGCGGAGACACTTTCATAGCGCGCCACGCCCGTCAGATTGAATCCAATGCAAATATCCCTCGTTGGTGAGCTATTTCAATGATGGGCATCAACATGGGCAACGCAGGAACTAGAATTTTTTTGAAATAGAATTGAATTCCAGGGATTTTTCGGCAGCCGACCTCGATCTTGCAACCTGCGATACTACGCACGCCCCTTCCGTGTGCTAAGGAGTAATAGACCATGATGGCAAATGACCAAAAGTAGTTTCGAATTGGGTTGGATGGATGGTTACAGAGAAGACCACGAATTCGAACCGTGAGATAGTGCCCAACTGCGTGCGTGATTTGTCCCCTAGTCGCACGTTCGTGGGCTTACGCCGAGGGTGGCTCCATTCGACTTGTGCCTACGGCCTGCCATTGTGCCTCGAGGTGGTCGTAATCACTTTTGTATGGAACTTTTGCAACTCGGTTCTTCTGCAATCCCGGTACAAGTTCCATGTGGTATAAATGGACGTTTGAAGAAAGCCCCGCAATGAGGGCGATCATGAGGTACGTGATGGTCGCGAATCCCAGGCCTGACCTGACCTGAAAGCTATGACTTGGGCCTGGCTTGACCGGGCCTGGGCCTATGTAGGCGGCTTTCAACTTTATGGTAT
This sequence comes from Xerocomellus chrysenteron, assembly GCA_038093415.1. Lineage (NCBI taxonomy): Eukaryota > Fungi > Basidiomycota > Agaricomycetes > Boletales > Boletaceae > Xerocomellus > Xerocomellus chrysenteron. The sequence continues at coordinate 2,501 of JBBPSD010001237.1, read as the reverse complement.
TGTAATACCAAGTGTAGCACATATGGTGATATTTTCACATCTAGATGATACGTACGTGCGTCCGCTGTTTCCGGGAACCCTGCATTCTAGCTCCGGACGTGAATGACTTCAAGGCCGTCCAGGACCCTTTGTGACCCCGTCCGATTGTCTGATACACTAAACCCTAATGATTGGCCATCACCGCCTCCGTAAGATTCTGGTTCCAATCGATACGCAAAGCCAACTGCTAGACGAGGAATGTGCTGGGTTAAGGTCGCTCGGTGGCTGGTAATACGCTCAGTACATAAGCGTCTAAGGTGCTGGGGGAGGAAAAAGACGAAGGGTTGCTTGCTGCTCTAAACCAGGCGCTGGGTGGGTGAACACGTTGATGCTACTACTTCCTGGATGCCAGTGGTACGCGCATTCGATCACGGTCGCGCCTTCTTTCTGACTTGCGATGTACAGGACAAAAAGCGATTCACCGATGCGCCTCGCGAGCGCTTGTGATCTATTTTCCATCTTCTACTGGGAATCGGACCTCCATTCGTCTTTGTACCGCGTGGATTGGGATCTCTTTGGTTGACGATATCGCCGACGTCGACGTTGATTCCGCAGCATTACAAGTGTTTGATACATTTGTCAAGTCCGTGCCCAAGATGAACTGCAGTCTTGGTCGTTCCACTCCGCGGAACCATGAGGAATGCACGCCCCGAGACCGACTATGCCTGCGTTCAGTCTGCGCCTACTTCATTATTACCAGGCCCCACCAAAGAGCAACGCGCAAACACCACCCATGCAATCGACGATTTCGTAGAGCGCATTGACGTCGGCCATCATGCTATTTGCACGGCTGGGTGACAAGGTCAGGGAAGGGTTTCCGACTGCCGGTATCGATCCCACGTGCTGGATGTGTGTACAGATCACTTCGTACAGGCGATGGCGAGTCTCGTCGCGTTCTTGTCGACAAACCCACGATCCCTCAAGTTCACACTCTTATTAGCGGCTTCCTCGTTTCCGGGACGCCTCCGCCCGCGTTATTGTCGCGCACAACCCTTGCAGTCCTCCACCCGAGGACGTAGATGAATGCGTCCGGCCCGACCAGACGCCGTCACTGAGTATATTACGCAGTATGGTGCTCAAGGTCAAGGAGATCGCGGTGAACGAGCGCCCTGCGATTTAGTGAGAGTTCTGGGACTGTACCTTATCACTGTGATAATGCACTCACAAAGTGACTTCCCACAGCTGCAGCGGACGTTTTTCGAGTCCGTCAGCGATTCGTCGATTGTTGTCGTGAGCACAAGCGGAGGGTTTTAGTTCACTGGTAAAGGATATTGCGGAGGACGGGGAGGAGAGAGATTTTGAGTTTATCTAGTGGTCTGCAGCCGAACAGCGTTGTCGACGAGCAACAGGAGCGCAGGATTCGTGCGCCGTAGCTGGAAAATATGATGGCATCGAAGCATGGTGTGGGGGTACCTGCAAAGATTGCATGCACTGGACGTTCCTACTACTAGTAGCGATTGCTTCTCGCTCACTAGTTAGGCAGAACGTAATCACATACTCGACTAGATGTGGAGAACGTCGCAAAGTGTCTTATAATCGCGGGGACTAATACATCAAGTATAAGTACATCTTATCCCGTAGAGCATATCTAGATGAACGTATACTGAATCGGTTAGCGGTACGGCCATGGAAGTCGCAATCTCACCAATTGAATAGAAACGGAATGAAACGCACGCTTACACGCGCCGCTTCTTGTGAGGATACGCTTCTGCTGTAGTCACTCTGAACCTCGCCTGCTTGCTTGCCGTCGAACGATCGCTCTCGCAGGGTCTCAGGTCGTCCGAGCCTGACGGAACAGTCGGCGAAGTGATCCTATCGTTGTTACATGCAGGTTCTGGTGGCGGGTTTAAGTAACCCTCCAATGGTAACACCTCGTGTGCTCAAGAACTTACCCTCGCCGCATGGCACGAAATGAATGCGCCGTTCGTCAAGAAAAAGTGCGTCGTGAAGCTTGTCCGCATCCTCTGCACTGAGGCCAGATATCCCTTTATCTCTGTCGCAAACAACCCCTTGAGGCCAGTTAACGATCATGTGTCCTTTTCTCCGCAGGTCCCCGTCGAGGGTGGACCACGGGAGCCGACCGTTGGATAATTTGAAGCCGATTTCACCTGTATGCATGGTGGTCGACTGATTGAGCTCGCGTTGCATGTGATGAAACGACTCACGAAGCATCTCGACGAGTTTTTGTTTAATTTTATCGATCTTGTGGATCTTTTTAGGGTCCCCATTGGACGCCGAACGAAAGACTGACGTCGAGGATTCGATCACGGGAGCATGGCTGTAGTAGAGCGTTGGGCATTAATTCAATGTGAATATTCTTGGAATAGCTCGAATAATTCTCAACTACAACGACGGCACGTTCGCCGGTTGCAAGAGGGATATAGTTCATTTAGCGATCATAAAGAAGACATACTGACATCGAGTTCCGATCAATATCCGCCATGCTTTCCGGTCCAGTCCAT
>JBBPSD010001236.1:0-10739 GCA_038093415.1 Xerocomellus chrysenteron | reverse complement strand
TACCAAGTACTCATAATATCCAAATACCCTCTGTATTTCAAAAGTGAAAAAACCCTTTCCATGATATTACTGTTTTGGATTGGCCATATCCCAGCGGTGTGTGAACCAAATCACATGACCCAGGGGGCGATCTTGTAGCCAAGAGTATTTTCTATTTTTAACTCCACCAAGGCTAAGCGCAATTCCCACGGTGTTTGGTGGTGCGCGCAGCACACCACCATTGAGGTTAGTATGGAAAGGGTTTTTGGAGTCACTGTAAATACACATGGTCAGGTTAATAGAGCATTACGGAGATCAGGGGATTTGATAGCAGATAGCAAAGGACGGATTCTCCTGGAGTTACGGACTTTGGGGGATGGAACTAGTAAACATCGCCAAGGAAGTAATCCTCGGCCCAAGGGTTTATATGTGGAACTGATGAGTCTGGCGCGCCGCGGAGGAGAATGTCCTCCCAGGTTGGTTCAACGAACTTGATCACAGGAGCAACACGCTTTCTGGGTGGAGTGAGAGTACTGGTGGCTGTTGGGACGGTGAACTGGAACTGCGAGGCTTCAAACGGAAATGTCAGGGTCCGTGAACTGCTCGCACCCTGAGTTGAGGTACCGTCAGATGTAGTTCCAAGTCCATTGGAAGTAGCTGCTTGCACGCGGGTTGGTTTACGGTGGCGTTCGGGTGAGAGAGACATTCTCTGCATGTTGCCCGGGAGGTCTTCCACTTCGGGGGAGGACCCGGTCAGAAATACTAAAGATCCAGGGTGGGTTAGCACATTGAAGAGTTCAAGGACGAGAAACGAACATGATTTTGTCCCTAATACCATACTGGTGTTGGCGTCTGTGTGTTCTTCCTTCGGCCTTCTGGAATGACCTTTATTTCGTGAGACGTTCATCAGTAAGGGACGTACACTTTGCATTTAATCACTGACCTGCCGACTGCATCTTTGGTTTCTTGACCACCTGTCTGTCACTGTCCTCGTTCTCAGAGCTTAACTCAATGATTGACAAGACCGCCTGTCTGCTTCGTTTCAACGTGGTAGCTTTGTTGGTGTGTGTTACTATAACACATATGTATTAGAGTCGCTTAGTCAACTCACTAGTACTGATTGGCAAGTCCAGCTCTTCTCCCTCTGAAGTGAAGATCCCTGTCTCTTCACAGACTGGATCCCAAGATACAAACTCCCTGCGTGGAACACTCCGACGAAGTGCTGTAGATTAATTGGTAAGTCATCAATGAACTCTTGCCACTTGTGCTCACCTATAATAATGTTTGCGTCCTGTGCAGCATATCTTTGACGACCACGATATCATGCAAGATCAGCCCCGGTTGGTTCTGTGATAGCCACGATTTCGTAGCGTTGCTTCTCTTTATTAATTAGGACCCACTGCCGCCTAGGTGAGCCATCTTTATGCTTTCCCTTTTCTGTTCTCTCTAAATATTTGAACAGGATGGGGAACACAATGCAACACAGGTAATCGTCGACTTGCTGGTGAGTCCACGTCACATCGAATGTAAATTCCTCTGCCCGCTCAACGTGAGCGCATTGCCGACGCTCTAACTCATGGAGTTCTGTGCGAGATGGCACATGAAGGTGTTGCAAGTGTCCATTGTCCTTAACATCCATAAGGTCAGTATATTTATTTAGGGGGCAAGTGATCAAATGACATACATCAAGATAGTTTATTAGGCATATCCATGTACCGACTTTGATGCGATTTGAGTTGCCATCATCTGCATGGCCAGCCCGGGAAACTATCCGACCTTGTGTAGATTGTTGCTACACTGTGTTAGGGTTCTTTGACAGTCCAGTGGATCTCAAGCACTCACTCTTCCCTTAGCTTGTCCACTGGGCTGGGCACCGCTGGCAAGTCCGAGTCCAAGACTGCGGAAACCCTTCAAGGTTTCGGCTTTGGCTATGGTGAGACCCACTCCAGCGTTCCCAAACCTGACCTCCTTCGAGCAGTGTTCCTGCTTCACTACTCGCTTATTGAAGACGTCCAAGACTTGTTGCCAGGCAGAGGGAACATTCGGTTCCTGGTTTGATCCTGGTACTGGCGTATGTGCTTGCTGGATTGCAACTAAGGCGATGGGGTGTTTACTAAACCCATGGCCACATTCACGGCAGACTCTTGGTGCTGTAGAGTCAACGGGCTCGGAGAAGAATTCACAATGGCATTGACCAGTGCTGTTGATGAAATCACGACAGTACTTGGGGTTTGGCTTGGTCATTGAGAATGCAGACAGCTAGTGGGGTGTGGACTACCACAGAGGTGACCGGGACTGGAGGTAAAGGGTCAGAAAGGTAACTTTGTCGACTATCAGATGATGACTTTGTATTCTGGACAAAGGCCAACATGTATTTGGTTTGGTAATTCTACAAAACTCAGTCATCCGCTGCGAAAACGGAGAGTAATTCTACTGCCTGTGCCCACAGCTTGATCCATGCAGTCCAGACTGGGTCCGTCAGTAATACAGTGAAAGACTTTGTACCACAATTCCCGAACCGAAGAATCTCAATCATCTCTACATCCTCACCATCAATCTCCCCTTCGAGCAACCCATAACCCTCAGGCACAATATCATCATCAATGATCACCTTGAGCATACTGAAGAACTCTTCTTCATCCTCAGCTGTTAATGGAGATGATTGTTGAGGGACCTCAACAGCTTCATGACGGACATTCCGCGATTGGTCCACATGGACTTGTGACGGATTGTCACCAATTTTGGCACTTGTACCTTCGGTGGCATCGTAAGAGTGATCTTCATTGGGATCCTCACCGTTGCTTCCGTCATGGTAAACACCATGTGCCGCCATACTCAAAAGACGCAGGTCCTAGAAGGCCCTCTGAGTTAGTGTTGATTAAGTAGTGTACATGCCCATATACCTGAGGGCTCTTCCCACCAGCAGTTCGTCCTGGATGGAGATTCCATTCGTTTTGGAAGGTTTCGCAGTCTTCATTAATCGCATCAAGAAAGAGCATTTGAAGAAGCAATAGATGACCAATCTTGTCAATGTCGAGTCCATGAAGTCTCTCGAGCTGTGTGAAAAATGCTTTCCAGCGTTGAACAAATTGGCTTCTGACCTCGACCCATAGTCGCTTGATTCAAGAATTACGAGTAGATCTATAGAAATGATTATCAGCATACCCCCTGTACATTCTTTCTTGCTGCAAACTTACGAGCCCCATAAAAAAGACCCACGGTGTGTTCCCTGCATCATTACCATATAGGTTGCGATGTTGATATTCTCTCCGCCATGGTCACCTCTGACACGAGACGGCAGGCCAATTTTATCTTTTGCATCCATGAATAGATTCATTACAGTCAATGCACGATTGTTTGTGCTCGCTTTCATTCCAGTGACCTTCCCAACAGAGTGAGCATACATGAAATAGATGGAAGAAGCACTTACAGTTCGACAGTATCCATTAATGAGTCCGTGAATAACAAACCCCCAGTGTATTAGTTTGTGATGACCATCGAGATGCCATAATGCATTTGAGTGTGGTACCTTATACTTCCATCTTCTGATTATACGAGTTTCCCACAAACGCCGATTCAGTCCATCAACATGATGCAGGGAATGCCAGACACGCTGCTGCTGAATGTAAAAACCACGCTGCCGCAGGAATCCCATTAGATAATGAAAGCCAGACTCTGGTTTTGCAGTTTTGAATGATTTCATGAGACTGTCGAGCTCGCCATTGCTGATGTTTGAATAATGTTTTGTGATGCCATGCTGCTGCCTATATAGCCGCAGTGTTTCCCGGTGAATGTTCAAGATGTTAGCAAGTTCGGCGAAGCTGATCTGGCGGTGAATAGATGTAGCTTCCCGAAGGAAATCAAGATCAATGAGCTGTCTTGGACGTCCGCGTCTTCCTGTCTGTTCCGATGTTATAAGGTTAGGAAGTTGGATATGTTCCTCGTCACTGATAACAACTGAATATCAGTACTCTTCCATAAGATCAATTTGAATGGAGTAATAAATTACTGTTTCTTTAGACTCGTGCCAAGGAATTGAAGACTGGCCACAACCTCTGCGAGCAATGTTGAAATCCCTTCGAGCCAGTCAATGGGTAGTACATTCCCTTGACGCTCGCTCTCAGAAGTAAGCTCTAAGAGGACTGGAAGTGCATCCGACGAAATTCGGTCCATGTGAAAAGCAATATGAGTTGGGTCTGCTCCATCACTACGCAGAACATTTGCAGCGTGGTCATATACGTTTCGTATGTATTCGTGGGCAGCAAGGATTGAAGCTGACCATGGCTCCTCTTGCAGTGGAAGTAACGGGAATTCCTGTTGTGGAAACGAACCGTCCATGTCAGAAACACCTACAAACCTATCTGACGGTAGCAGTGGATTAGCTAACACAGCATTTTCTCATTTGCTGGCCCAGGTGCTGTCACCCCAAGATCTGCGCTATCTGCCAGTCACATGTGTGCAGCCTGGCCAAAAGTTCGTTGCAAATTCGCTGCTTTCCTCTGTCTAACAGAGTGATGTGCATTCGCTGTTGATGTCCAATTACTGTGCATTTTTTTTTGCTTCACCGCCTTGTTCACCAGCGCTCACCAGATCAGAACATCACAGCTCAGTCTTACCCTCTTTTTCCAGGTCTTGAATATCGGTGGAACCAACGTATACCTCGGAGTCTTTTTCTGCAGATGCCTTCTTGCTGTCATCCTCGCACCCTGCTCGCACCAGCACTTGGTTGCCTTTCCCGCAGCCCATGTTGAGTCAGGCCCCGCCTTTGCGCTCATGGCACATGGTCAGCGGTGCTTCTGACCCTCCATCCATCGCACCGTGTCACGGGCCGGGTTACCCTCACATTCACTTTACCTGCAACCACCAGGGTGCCCCCACGCAATTGCTGCATTCACGAAGAGGTCGAGGAAATTGAGGAGGAATGTGACACCGATGAGTCTTATCCCCGTCCATCAGGGTCATCGCCGCCACACCCTGTCCAACCCACGCTCCCCCTCTCCCACAGCTAAAATCCTCCATGCGTACAGGTGTTCTCAATAGTGTCATCGCAGGATTTTTCAGCCACCCGTCCATGACCAGAGCAGGACAATATCTTCCTCCAATTGCCCTTCAAGTCTCCCCCCCCCAGTGCACCACCTATATCCCCACCGCATACAGAGACATCCTGTACCAATCGACGATAACAAGGATGGGATCTTTCTCTCCCCCTCTTCCGCAGTGACATCCCCATTTTTGCCCCCCCTCCCCCCCCCCCAACTTCACAGCCTCTCCACAAGCTCGTGAAAGAGCAGCTTCACTTCAAGACTTGGTCAGTGCTCAAGTCTTGGCGGCTCAACGCCCAGCCTCAAGTCCAATCGACCCCAGCAGCCCCTTGCACCAGCATAGGCACGAAATGCAAATCATCAGCAGGCTTCTCGACCCCACTACGGCAGTCTGCTTCTGGAGTCGCATTCCATCGCCTCGCTCCTCTGCTGCACTCCACTTTGTTCTTCGCACTCCACAATGAAAGGCTGAAATGGACGACTACCTAAAGGGGCAAGCAGAGACACTGAAGCGGCTATGCATTCACGATATGGAAAACTCGGATGAGGACTGGGGTGTCATAGAGGACGATGATTTGGCGTACGAGCTGGAGGAACGCAATGACATGGGAACAAAGAAACCCTGGTCGAACAAGCTCCCTCTACTGTTGCATCGCTCGAGGAATCAGTTATGCAGCCCCCGAAAGCCACTCACCATCAATACTGTCCCACAGAAGGGCAGCACCCTCGACGAGGTGACCGAGTCAATATCGCCCAGGGGCCACATTCTGAAGAGATGGGCCCGCTTGAGACCTGTGTCTCTCAAGCTCCTCGGGAGCATAAATCAAACACCGTCACCCTCTGCTTCATCTCATGTGTGTATCTCTCTTTTATCAATCATCCATCGCACTAAAATCTTTTGGAATTAGCTGGACACATCAAGTCCCAAACATAAACGCCCCTTAACTTATCCACCAGTCGCCTTTCCGTCAGCTAGTCAGAATTGGACATCCGTTATTCACAGTGGTCCATCTCCGTCAGCGAGCGACTCCCCAATGCCCCACAGACAGCTTATTGGTAGCAGTGGGCCACATCCCTTCTTGCAGATTAACGCATTCGGCACTGCACCTTGTGAACCTATGATGCGTCTCGCAAGCACCAGCTCCGCTTCTCTCTTCTTTGGACCCTCCATCCCTCAAACCATGACCAAGACCCGTTCACATACAGCATCAAATGCTGCTGTGTCATCGAAACCTCGCATGAATGTGCATACATTGGTATCCAACAGACACAGCTATGCAGGAACTAGCGGTGAAACCATTGCTACGTTGCCATGGCATTCTGCCCTCAATATACCATTGCCGGATTCATCCCCTGTTTCATTACCTCATGGCAGCCACGACGACGAGGACGACATGTCCTTTGAGCCCTTGGAGATGGCTTCATCACCATCGAATCCTCCTCCCTACAAAGGGCCCTCTGCACCAATGACTCCATCGCATGCAATCCAACTTTTTGGTTCAATACCCTGCGCTTCTTAAGCGCCTACACTGAAACGATGTTCCCCCTCACCTTCTTCATGAGCAACCAGACGGCGAACACAACGCTCAATGCAACGCTGGACGACGGAGTTTCTTTGAGTAGCACAAGTACCCCGATGGGTTCTATTGTCGACAAGCCCCGTTCGACTTTAGCGAGGCCATCACCATGTTTGGCAACATCCTTGCCCTAGTCGGGGTCCGGCCGGGTCGCAACGAAGGCGTGGGCAACTATATGGTGGATCTAGAGGACCCTGGGAGTGTATGTCGCTTTTTTTGTTGCTCGCCCGCCATTCCAATGGTGCTGATACTCATTGGGTACAGGCCAGTTTGACAGCGTGGCTATATCCTGACCCGACATCCGAGCTCGAGACCACAATCAAGGCCAACTTGGTCACGTATTACCAGATGAAGCTCAAGAACACATACCTTGGAATAAACTGACCCTGCCAGTGGCAGAGTGCTGTGGCCATCAAAGTTGGGTTTAACTTTGGGAGGTTGGATCTCGGAGCGGCACCCGGCAGTAAAACGAAGAATGGGCCCCGCAAGAGTCTACCCACAGCATTTCCTCCACTAAGAAGGGGTCGGACTTGCAAGGTTCTGGCGAGGACGAGGACGAGGATGAGGAGAACAGCCCAAGTACAAGGAAAGAAGCTAGCAAGTATGAAGGTCTTGGGCTTGGACACCCACCTGTGTCGTGTGGACCTGGACCTGTCGAGTGGACACGTTGGCTGATGCAGCGAAGTAGCAGTGGAGCTTTCTCAAGTGGAAGCAAGACCTCCCTTGCAACTCCAACGCGGTGTAGTAAAGGTAATCTTCATCGAGCGCTATTCAGATCCTCCAACTGGATTCTGACGCACATGTAACCCAATGCTTCAGGTTGGCCTATTCTTCTGCACGTTCCGACGCATATATCCCCTACTGCGATGACTCAACTACACATACCTTTGGTGGAATCTGGTTCTCGATCCTCATCAAATAGTTCTGTGATCACATTGAATTCACCAATGCTCATAAGGCGTCAAGTGCCTGGCATGGCATTACAACGGCTTCCCGTCTCACCCCTCCATCAACATGCTGCACCCGTTGTGAACGACAAGCTTGGTCGCTTTGACAAGGAGTTTGTGGAGATTAATCAAATCGGTAGCGGTGAATTCAGTAAAGTCTTCAAGATTCTATCCAAGAATGGACCTTCAAACAGTCTAAGCCGTTCGAAGGACCCAGACATTGGTACTTATTTCTCTCTTTAATGTCTGCATGATTTATCTGTACCCTGGTAGTTTGCATCTGCGCGAAGAGGTTGATATCTTGCAACACCTCTGTCAGGTTGTGGTCGCCGAAGGTGGTCCTCATCCCAATGTCCTCACATATATCGACAGCTGGAAAGAGGACAAGACACTGTTCATTCAAACCGAGCTCTGTGAGCTGGGAAACTTTGCACGCTTTCTGTGGGAGCACGGCAAGGCATTCGTCGGACTGCCGTCCTGCATTACGACGACAATGTTGCAATGGATCTTAGTCCATGACACTGGAGTCGTCTTTTCCCCCTACCGATTCGTGGTTCCTGTCATCGCATCTGGCCTCAGTATCCTTTTGCTATTTACCTTCCTCAAGGCCGTCTGCTCAGCAACAAGTTGTGGCAGTTATCCCTTACTCTGGAGGCCATTGGAGAAGGTCTTTCTTTACTTCGTCTCACGTTGGGCTCACTGTATCATACTCATGTTATGTCAATATTAATATCTGTATACAACATTTTTTCGGTACCATCTCCTCCTGGCCCCCTCTTCATCCCATTATGGGATTCGATGGAGTGCCATTGGCGACAGACTTGCTTTGCTTCATCTCACATTGGGCTTGTCGCGTCAGATGCATGATTATGCACTCTTGTTTGTTGCATGCTACATGCCATTGCAGCGTGTGACTTTTCCACATGCAACTGCCTGAAGACTGCAACGACGACAATGTTCACATCAACTCGGAGTACTATATCCAATAAGTATTCAATATGGCTTCAACAAGCCTTGACAAGCATCCCATGTTCTTCTACAATGACGGGACACACATTTTCCAGGTTTGTCGATTCCTCCACATCATGTCGGCGGTGGCCTATTGAACCCGAATCACTCCACGCTAGGTACAAACTGGACAATATCTATTCAAGGTTCATGAGAGCATCCTTTCAGAGAAGTCAGAGACCTTCCAGGATATGTTCAAAGCTCACAACGAGCTTGGCGCCGCACCAACAGATGGCCACACAGAGGCTTCGCCAATTGTATTGCCTGCTACTATCAGTGAGAGTGCCTTCGAGCTATTTTTGTGTGTTTGCTATGGCAGGTAGGTAGTAACATGTGTCAAGTTGCGTGCTTTTGTTTGCCATGTCGAATTGATGCTCTGTTGCACATCATGATAGGTGGCACCTGGATATAATGAAGGCGCCAACTGATGTATTACTCCAGCTGCTCAAACTCAGCCGAATGTTCATGTCCAATGACATTCGTGAATTCGCCATCAAGGAAATTCACAATTGACGCCTCTCCATCCCACCCTGTTCCCTGATCTCAATATCGGTGGAGCACAACATTGAAAAGTTGTTCAAATATGGTTTCCAACGTCTCGTCAAAGCCCGGCTAGACGATCTCACAGACAAGGACTATTCGACGATGGATCCACGAATCTGGGCTGCAGTCCTGAAGTCACAGAGTACTATCCAGCTGCACTGCTGGATTGTTGCCTGTGAACCCCCCCCTACAATACACGCTGCCGAATGTCCAGACACCGAAAGCTGTGACTTTGACTGGGTGCAGCTATGGTGGAACACGATGGGCCGAATGCTTCTGGATGGAAGGAACCCAAAGTCTTACAAGGATGCGCTCAGACTGTTCGAAGAACTGACTGAGATCGGAAATGTGTCACTGGGGTGCTGGCATTTAATGATAACAAAGCTTCGGGGTGGGTTAGCATTCATTCGAGAAGATGAATTCATAGAGCATGCGGCGAAGAAGTGGGCAGAACAGTGCCTTCCTAAGTAGTCTCTACTTAGTATCATGGGACGACATCTAAATCGCATGAACATGTCCACCCAAATCGCGCTTGGAGTGAAAAAAAAAAAGTCGCGCGGATGAAGTTTACGAAATTGCGCGCGATAAAAAGTTGCGCGCTAGTTAAAAAAGTCGCGCGCTGCAATTAAAAATCGCGGGAATTTATTGGCACTTGCAGCTCCATAGACCATGCAACAAAATCCAGCGCGAAATTTCGACCCATCGCACCAATTTTTTTTGGGCCCATTGTGCACCGCGGTTTTTATTTATTTTCATTATCGTAGATACTGTGGTTAAATTGACTGTCTAGTACATCAGGCCCAGCAAGGGGGTGGATAAGGGCATGCCAGTGGGATACAGTGAGGGTGTAAGGTAAGGGCGAGAGGTATGGCGGCACAATGCGCGCCGTCGTCTCTGCACACTCAGCAAAGGCGAAAGCGAGGAAGAGGTGGCACGGTGCGCACAATTGTGCCGTCCGAGTCGCCTCTGCACGCTCGGGCAACTCGGAGCAAGGGCAAGGGCGGAGAGAGGGTAAGAGCAAGGTAAGCATGACTCGGAGGTGTTCGCATACAAACACGAACGCAAACGCATTGTCAGCGTTCGCGTTCGCGTTCGTAGGCGAACGGGAGGGGATGGGGGGTTGAGTGAGGGCCGGAAGTGGGGTCCTGTCGTGTCGTCGAGGGTGAGGGTGAGAGCGATGGTGGGGGTGTGCGCCAGTTGCCGTCGTCGCTGCAAGGTGGTGGTGGTGGACTCGGAGGAGGAAGCCCGAGGAAGGGTGGGCGAGGGCATGAGCTCGTCGTCGCGAAGTGGATGAGGACGAGAGAGAGGGCGAGGGTAACTGGTCGAAATTTCGCGATGAGCGGGATTTCGCGGTGTGCCAGACATTTTTTCTGTGATGTATTATTTGTGCAGATATTCCGCCATAAACTCAGAGGACGTACAGCAAGGGTACAAATGAGGTCACAAGAAATTCCGAATGTCGCATGCTGAACATTTCCGGTCTGAGGCCAGGGCGAGGTCGGTAAACGGAAGAAATATTCACCCAGGCGAGCCGAGAAGCTGCCCCCTTGAGACTCCGGGAGAGCAGTTGTTCAGGCTGTCTGGAATTACGACAAGCCTGAAACTTGGGACGACCAAGTGTTCGGGCGACCGTCATTGATCAA
>JBBPSD010001235.1:0-10753 GCA_038093415.1 Xerocomellus chrysenteron | reverse complement strand
CAACCATCGTCAAGGTCCTCGAAGCGTTCGCAAAGTACGCGTTGGTTCACCTTGCCTGCCATGGAATCTCGGATCCGAAGCAACCGTTCGCGGCTTTGGGCGGCGTCGAATATAATCATGTGCTGCGAGCTGCACAATGCCCGATTTACATATCTATCTGCGTGTCATACCACCGTCGGCGACGAGTAGAGTCCGGACGAGGTCGTCCATCTTGCTGCAGCCATGCAGTTCGCCGGATTCCGTTCCGTGATTGGCACGACGTGGGCCGTGGACGACGGGCACGCGAACGAGATCACGTCCAGGTTTTATTGATGTATGTTGGACGCGTCTGGTCGTCTGGATCATGCCCGTGCGACGCTGGCGTTGCACAGGACGATGAATGGTCTTCGTTTGAGAAAGATACCTTTCGATCAACGAATCTTGTACATACATTACGGTGCCTAATCATGTCTGCTTTCCGATCCGTAGGATCGTGCACTCTGGATGTCATTTACACCAGGTATTCTTACTCGCGTACCTTTTTATGAGCGATTCTTCGCTTCATTACAATTATGAAGAGACCTTTGGGGTGCTTTCACAAGGGGCAATAACCAAGATCGACAGGTCAACGACATTGACGAAGTTGCGAGGATGCTGTGGGCCGTTCTCGGACTTTGGCAGTTGATCGGGGCCAGGACATCGGCACACGCCTATCCAAACTCTGTCGTTCGACGAAAATCTAAACCAGCCATTGAAAGGCTGCCACTCTTTTCTCTCTGTTGAACTGACCGTCCATCCCATCCGCGCCTAGTGACAGTTCACGAACCAAGTTCACAGCTCAGCAATCAGCACACGAGGGGCATGCGTTAGCAGCAAACGATGGCTAGCAGTACTACTATTCCAAACGTGCACGATCGATCCAAATCCAGGGCACCACAAACAACGGGCTGTCAAGGTTACGAGCGGAACCGACCGACCGAACCAACGAAACCAACGCCACACGCAACGCTCAACCAGCCTGAGACGTATACGCTCGATAGAGGTCGTCGACGAATTGCTTGTTCGTCTGTCGGTCACGAACGCGTTGAGCACGCGCAGCGCAGAGGGGGAATAGGACGCACGTAGATCAAGGACAAGACTTCGGTAACAAAGTCCTTTCTCGATAGATTTCTCAGGCGGCCGGCAGTGTCCTCCGACGCGAGCGAGGACAAGAGCGCCGATTGGGTACCGTTGACGTTGATCTTGGGCGTGCCGGCATGGGCGCTCGCGTGAACCTGTTTCGGGACGGCGTTGTTGGCGGACTCGGGGTGGGCAGGGCGTTTCGCTTTACCGTTGGGCATGGCTGTGGGTGGGCCGGGGACGGGAGAGGGCACGCGTAAGGGAGCCGGGAAATCCCAGCTCTTCTCGATCTCTTCTCGTTCCTTTTGCTGGTCCTTTTTGGAGCGTCTTGATTTCTTTCCTTTGGCTGCGTATTTCTCAAACGCGTCTGGGTCGCTCAAGGCGCTCATATCGGCAAAGTCGAGTTCGATGACGTCGGAGTCGGAGTCGGTTTCGACAAGAGGATGGCGTGGGTATGGCCATAGCTCCGAGTCAGTTGCGAATGGCACGAGTGGTCGGGATTTGGGAGGATTCTTGGACGCGGATGATGTGGAACTGGGGTTGGCGCGGGGTTGGGTGTATATCGTGGGTGTGGTTTCTGAGTCTGCGGGAACAGCGGAGGTTGTCTTGGTTGAGCTTGAGGACGTTTGGAAGTGTACATCAGAGGAAGTGGTATCGATGTGCGTGGTCTGCTGCACAATGCGCGCAGCCGTCAACAGATCGCTGACTTGGCTAATGTTGGAACCAAAGCCACGTAACGTTGGGCGAGGGGTTACGTCTCCGAGGATACGTGGCCAAGTCTTGCCGCCTTCGATGTCACCTATATGTGTTGTAGGTACGGAAAGCTGGGGAATAGAGGCTGTGAAAGATCCAGGTTCCGAAGCGCCGTCATCGCTGGCTTCATTATCACCTTCATATGAAGCACGGGATGGTGGGAGGCCCAAAAGGGTAGATATGACCTCTTGGTTGAGAACTTGTGGAAGGGCAGTGGAGGTCGGCTTTGGGGAGAGGATATGGGGATCCTGCGAGAAAGCAGTGGGAGGCAAAGGCTGAGGGGGGATGGAACGGATGCGGTTGTTGTGAGATGTGGATTGGGAACATGGGTTGGTTGAACTGCCACCGCGAGATGCGGCACGCGGTGGCGGTGGAGTGGCAGATGCAAAGATGGTATCTAGGAGGGCAAGGCCGCGTGTAGGTGGCGATACAGCCGAAGACGATGGTGGAGGGACGGACATGGTACGAGGAAGACCGGAGATGCTGGCCAGCAGACTGGCAGCTGTTGTCTCTGATCCGCCCGTACCGCCTGAGGGTTGTGCCTGGGATGGGGTTGCGAGTTTGGCGAGAAGTCTGTCAAGTCCTGATGGACCATTGGTAGGAGCAGAGTTGGAGGAGGCTGGACGATCGTCGTCTTCCCCTGACTCTGAGATACTATGTATGCTGCTGGTATTTGATGCACTTGATGCAGAGCGGGCATGATGTCCGCGTTCTATGCGGGATTGAGCGGGAGCAAGTAGTCCTGAAGGAGAGCTTACCGCTGGCTCTAGAGGACGATCGGAAGCTTGGAGGAGGGGGGCGTTCAGGGCCATACCTGAACTCGTCAGGGTATGGGAGGTTCTTCTTGATGTATTCATGTAAGCTGCCGATATCGAGGGTCAAGACGGGTGTGAGATATTCCGAGGAGCACGCACCGCATCACGACATCGGTCATTGGTTCCCTTGCGTCTGTGGCAAAGCACCACAGACCGACTGTTTGGGAGCGGCCCTTGTCGGCGTCGAGGAGCTTTTCGGGATCAGGGATGGCGTATTCAGGAGCAAATTTGGTGGCGGGGCCGTCTTGGATCATCGAGCGGGCATTTGCTAGTCTGCGGGCGGTAAAGTCGGGGTAGTGGCGCATCATAAGATAGCTGCCATGTACGCCGACGCTGTCTTCTGGATATACACGTTGGATGTAATCCTCCATTCCTACACGGTTCATAATATAGAGTCCGTACGGTGGATACGAGTCGCTGGTGGGGGTATGAGGAGAGGGCGAGACAAGGATGGTGTACATGATACCGTTCGTAGAGAAACATGCTCCCTTCGTAGCCCTGTTTCTCCCACTTGTCACCGTTGTGATGATACACACAGACATGGCTGAACTGGTCAAATATGGATACAATGGAGGAGTCTCTTCTGCGGATGACATTCATGTTGGACATGTATCGGGATGCGGGGGACATGCCCGGAGACGACGCGGACGAGTTGGAGCGAGATCGGCGGGGTGCCATCGTCGTGGTGGGCGAAACAAAAGCGATACTCAACCCCTCTCCTGGGGGTGTTGCATGTTGCCCACGTGACGAGACGCGCGCGCGACTATTTGGTCGTGTTTTGTGTAGCTGGTTCAAAACGGCAGGCGAGTCCGCACACCCTTCTCTCCACTAACGACACGATGATACCCGTACGTCCCCTTCATCGCGTCCCCGCAGTGTCTCACCCTCTTCCAGACACGCCGTGTAACACGCGCCGCGGTCTCGACCCACAACGAGAACGCTACCTCCCGTCCAATCACCCGCTCAAAACCCCCGTCCAAGGGTCCACCAATGGCCACTTCCCAGTCCACCGCCCTCACCCGCGCTACCGCCCCCACCGCAGCCTCGAGGGCAAAGGCGAACGAGAACGACGTGGACCCCGCCGCACAGGGCAAGCGCAAGCGCGATGCACTCGCCCAGGTCCCAAAGAACGCCAACAAGCCCAAGTCCGCACTTGCTCCGAAGGACGTAAAGGGTAAAGCCAATGATCCTCCTTCCGCCAAGGCAAAATTCGATGGCGTCGTCATCAAGTCAAAAGCGCCGTCCACTGGCAATCGTCAACCGTTGTCCATCGTCGCCGCAACCCGGCGCACTGCCAAGGCCACCGCACCCCAGCCTAAAGTGCGCCCGCTCGCCGATGTGAAAGAGGATGTAGACCCAGCCCCAGTACATATCGATGACGCCATGGCCGTCGACGCTGCCCCGCCCGCCCCGCTAACGAACGCTAAACGTGCCTACCGTCCTTCCACAGTGACCGCGTCTAACGTCATCAAGCACGAGGTTCAGCGAGCAGACCTCTCAAAGCGAACCACTTCTCATCTGAACGTCAAGACCGACATTCGTGAAGAAGAGGACAACCGCGTCTTCAAGAAGCGGCGAACTTCTTCCGACGAGCCTGACGAAGCAAAGCTATTTGAGCAGGAGGATCACGAGGCCCACTTGGCAGCCTCTCCCGATGCGGCTATCGATAGTGAGCCAGAGGCTGATCCCAACGGTGACGAATGGGACGACCTTGACGCTGAAGACGGCGATGACCCCTTGATGGTTAGCGAATACGTGATTGAGATTTTGGACTACATGAAAAGCGTCGAGGTACGCCAGCCACATAGACTATCCTCAGCTAACTGACCCATCTTCCTCCCACAGCTCTCCACGCTCCCTAATCCGGACTACATGTCGAGCCAAAAGGAACTTGCGTGGTCAATGCGAGGGATCCTGCTCGACTGGCTCGTCCAGGTTCACGCCCGCTTCCGTCTCCTCCCCGAAACTTTTTTCCTGTGTGTCAACATCATCGACCGCTTCCTATCGTCGCGGGTCGTGTCGCTTGCCAAGCTCCAGCTCGTCGGTATTACGTGCCTCTTTATCTCCTCCAAGGTAGAGGAAATAGTGGCCCCTTCTGTATCCCACTTCCTTCACTGCGCCGATTCCTCATACACCGAGTCCGAGATCCTCCTCGCAGAGCGCTATGTACTGAAGACGATCGACTGGAACTTGTCATTCCCAAACCCAATGCACTTCCTCCGTCGTATCAGCAAGGCCGACGACTACGACGTCAAAGCTCGAACCATCGGCAAGTACCTTTTGGAGGTCGGGACGCTCGAATGGCGTTTATTAGCTACTCCTCCGTCCTTGATGGCCGCGGCCTCGATCTGGCTAGCGCGTTTGATTCTCGGTAACTATAAATGGGTGGGTACACGGCCCTCATCCTCATCGAGTGTTCGTTGATTCCTTTCACGAAGACTGCAAACCTCGCCCACTATTCCGCTTACGCCGAGAGCGCCTTGCTGCCGACCGCGAACTTGATGTTGAACTACATTGTAAAACCCATACGACACGAGTCATTTCACAGAAAGTACGCCGGGAAACGCTTCTTGAAGGTAAGCATCCCCGGCTTCACGCGGTATCTGCTTATATCGCGTGCAGGTAAGCATATGGGTACGCGAGTGGGCACTCGAGCGATGGGAGGAGAGCGCGCAAGTGACCTTGAAAGAGGATCTCCCAAAGTTGAAGGCTCTCTGTCGTCGACACCTGGAGGCAGCAGCTGAGAATGGCGACATTGACGGTGTCGAGAATGACTCGTAGCTGCAGGCTTTACCCTCTTTCTCTTACTCGCGACAATCTAGAAATTATTCCATCGCATATCCACGGACACCCTACATTCGACGCATCTGCGTGCATCCTATTATTCCCTCATCACGACCCACGCATTATCTGTTTATTGTGCAACCAACAATTTCCTCGTCAACGCCTCCACTCGTTATGTCTTATTGGCCTACGCCCACCGCCATGCAAGCCACCCGTCATCTGGTGTTGTACCTTTATCGTTTTGTCGGCGATCTGCGGCTGGTCTCCCTTCGCAACATTGCTATCGCCTGGAGTCCATTTGCTATGTTGCTATCGATCTCTGCCCAGCGCTCGTGTTGTCCCTTGCGGTCGTCGTTCGTCGTGCTGTTCATGCACTTCCTAGTGGACACCACCCAATTCTCGCGATACCTAACCACTTCGACTTGACGCGTGTCCATTTGTCTTCATGGTTTCTAATTTCTTGCATATCCGTCCATCTTTTTTTCCCGTCCCATGGCGTCGTCTCTGTTCATGGCCACGCGCAACACCTTGTGACTAATGGGGCTCATCATGGATTCCTTTCTTTTGTGGTTCTTCGTAACATGGCATTTGACGAGGTGTACCTTTAAACAACTGAATAATCATTCTGATGCAATCTCATGTGCGCGACGGTTGTTTGGTCCAACCGACGCGTCGCGCCTGCAACACTATGCGCACTTTTACACGGTTCTAATTACATCATACGAGAGGCCATTCGATCCGAAGCATCATATGGTGGCACTGGTGCCTGTTTCGAGGCTCTTCGTCCACGGACGCAAAGAATTGGCAAGCCGATTCCGGTGTTGCTTTTCTGTTACAAGTCCAGAAGGTTACTAATACGAACACTACGGCTAATTCCACTACTGGCCATAGTATATAAGAGTCCCCACCTACAAGTAAGAAAACTGGGGGAATACAAGACGTGATAGCTACTATATAGTCTACGACCTGTCATATCCATAGTAGCAAGTCCGAGTATAGGTTGACACGGGTGAGCTTCACCGCGTGTGCCAGTGAATGTCACTTAGCCATCACTGTCACGGTCGCTACAGTCGTCCGCCAGCACGACTCGAACATTTCTATCCCCTGCCATACGTTGTAACTCCGTTGATTCATAGAAAAGATCGAGGGGATGCATCTCTCATACCGTAATCGTCTGGGGTGGACCTGATATGAGGAGTGTACTTTCCCGATAGATACAGAGAGCATCCGAGTCACCATACCCTCTTTCGTATCGCACTCGCATTCTCCGACGACGATCAAAGCAAATCGTCATCGTCGAGTATGTTCAAATCGTATGGCCGCAGCACCAACCCTGCATTGTATTGCAAGGCTTCCTATCCACGCCCACTACCGCGAATAAGGCTGCATACTTCGCTTCTCCAGCGACCCAAACCCCCGTTTGACTCGTTTGCTTCATCAGTGGACATAGCCGCATCACTGGGGATGTACCACGAATCTAAGGCGTACCCAACAGCTGTATGGGTGCGCTCACTGTGGGCATCCTGGAGGATATTTTGAAAGTTGACGCCTGAAGAGGTGACGAGAACCGAACTGGCTATGCAGAAATCGGGGATGTGTTCCCAAAGACGACGACCATGTCACTACGCAAAGTAAAGGCTGAAAACCTCGTGAAGCCATCCTGTAGCGGTAGCCGCGGGTAGCCGAGTGGATTAACGGGGAAGAGAGGGCGATTCCAACGGAGCAGAAGAGTATTCGTTGTGGGGATGCAGGTACCTTTGCGACGAGAGAATTGGCTGTGGGTGATAGAACACGTGTATCGTTGCCTTTTTCGGTCCTTGCGGAGCGACCGCGCACGCAACATACAGGTGTTTTCGCAAACCACTGTGTTGGGTCAAGTTCGATGAGCCAGCATGGATTCTAAAGGTACGTGTGTCTTTCCGTCGACGTGCAGAGCAGTGAAACGATGTACCCACCAGTCAAACAGTTGCATTCCCGGGCAAGATCTCTCGCTACCGAGTTCAAGCGAGGAGGGGGGAGTTACATCAACCAGGCGATCGTTCTTAATCGTGAAGCACTGGAGCTTTGCCCACCCGGCCACCCCATGCGAGCTGAGTCTTTGACTTGGCTCGCAAGTCATGTCAGTAATCGTTACGCCCAGCTTGGAGCAATGAGGGATCTTGAGGAGGCCGTTGTCCTTAACCGAGAAGCACTTGACCTTTGTCCGCAAGGACACCCTAATCGGTCAATGTCTTTGAACAACCTTTCAAAACGTCTCGCTACTCGGTACGACCGGCTCGGGGCAACGCAGGACCTCGATGAGGCCATTGTCCTCGACCGAGAAGCACTCGACCTTCGCCCGCAAAGACACCCTCAACGGTCAACGTCTTTGAACAACCTTGCAAATCGTCTCTCCACTCGGTATGACCAGCTCGGGGTAATGCAAGACCTTGACGAGGCCATTGTCCTTGCCCGAGAAGCACTCGACCTTCGCCCGCAAGGACACCCTGATCGGTCAAGGGGTTTGATCACCCTTGCAAATCGTCTCTCCACTCGGTACAACCAGCTCGGGGCATTGCAAGACCTCGGGGAGGCCATTGTCCTCGACCGAGAAGCCCTCGACCTTCGCCCGCAAGGACACCCTAATCGGTCAACGTCTTTGATCAACCTTGCACATAGTCTCTCCACTCGGTACAGGAAGCTCGGGGCAACGCAGGACCTTGATGAGGCCGTTGTCCTTACCCGAGAAGCACTCCAGCTTTGCCCGCAAGGACACCCTAATCGGTCAAAGCCTTTGAACAACCTTGCAGGACATCTCTCCACTCGACACAAGCAGTTCGGGGCAATACAGGACCTCGATGAGGCCATTGTCCTTGACCGAGAAGCACTCGACCTTCGCCCGCAAGGACACCCTAATCGGTCGAATTCTTTGATCCGGCTTGCATGGGATCTCGCCACTCGGCACGACCGGCTCGGGACAAAGCAGGACCTCGATGAGGCCATTGTCCTGGACCGAGAAGCACTCGACCTTCGCCCGCAAGGGCACCCTGATCGGTCACAATCATTGTACAACCTTGCACACCACCTCCGTAATCGGTTCACACAGTCGAAGCAGTTACAGGACAAGGAGGAGCTGTTCAGTCTCTACGCTCAACTCGTACATGTGCCCCAAAATTCTTACGTTGATATCTCTGCCGCTAGAGCATGGATCAGTGTGGCTGAGGATTTCCAGCATCCCTCCTTACTTCTCGCATACGAAACATCACTTCGACTACTTATTCAACATCTGGCGACTCTGCCGTCGTTACCTCAACATCTTGTCATCCTCAAAGATCTCACGTCGTCGCTCGCAGTAGACGCATTCTCAGCGTGTCTTCGTAAATGCGCTCCTGCGCGTGCAGTCGAGCTTCTCGAACAAGGCCGGGGTGTCTTTTGGAGTCAGCTTACTCGCCTTCGTTCGCCGCTGGATGATATCGCAGTATCTGGACCAGCAGGAGAGACGTTAGCAGAAGAATTCATGCGACTGGCCTTGCTCATTCGCAATGCCCTCAATTCGCCAGGTGCAGATCAGCACGAAAGGGTGTGCCGTCTCAACCTCAAACTGCAGAGAGTTGTGACCAATATTCGAAACCTACCTGGTCTCTCCCGTTTCCTTCTTCCCTCCCTCTTCCCCGATCTCAAACACGCAGCCAGTGGGGGACCCGTCATTATCGTCAGTGCGAGCAAGTATAGCTGTGACGCCCTCATCGTCTTCCTCGATCGAGATCCCTTTCATATTCCGTTGCAGATCACACAGGAAGATGTTCGAGACCTGTCAAAGGAGCTCCATACCTTGACTGTGCGCACAAAGCGGGCCGATATGACGAGAGATCTCGCCTTCTTCTTACGCAAGCTTTGGGATCAGATCGTCTCACCCATTGTCGATTGCCTCAAGACGACCCATCCATCTCAATCACGAATCTGGTGGTGTCCCACCGCCGATTTCTCTGTGCTTCCCTTGCACGCTGCTGGTCCGTATAGGAAGGGCCAATGGAATCTCCCCCATCTCTACATCTCGTCCTACACCCCAACCCTCACCGCCCTTATTCGTGTCAGAAGGTGTCATCCATCGAATTTTACAACTGAACAGAAACGTTTCATTGCCATCGGTCAAGCCAAAGCTGCTGGCGAGAGCGAACTCGTTTCCGTAGGCGCAGAACTGGACAACATTGGTCAGCGCGTCCACGGCCTCGCCGCATTCACGCGTATAGATGGAGAGGAATCTTGCACTTCTAGGGTCGTTGAAGAACTTGGCAAGAACGAATGGGTCCATCTTGCTTGTCATGGTCTCCCAAATCAGAAAGAGCCGCTCGAGTCCGCGTTCGCTCTCCACGACGGGCACTTTACGATCCAACGTATCATCGGGTACGAATTGAAGAATCCCGAATTTGCGTATCTCTCTGCATGTCATACGACTGTCGGAGATGAAAAGAGTCCAGACGAGGTGATCCATCTCGCGTCGGCGATGCAGTTTGTTGGCTTCCGTTCTGTGATTGGGACGATGTGGGCGGTGGACGATGGTGAGACGAACAAGATCACGTCGACGTTCTATAGCCATATGGTGGACGAGTCTGGTCGTCTGCATCATACCCGGGCAGCGTTTGCGTTGAACAAGACGATGAAATCTGTGAATATACCATTCGATCAACGGATTCTTTATGTCCACCTTGGCGCCTAGTTCTAGTATATCTCGTTCGCTTTCTCGCTCTGCATTGCTCGTGCCCGCTGTGTAACTGTTACCAAACATGCTATCCTTTATTTCGCGGGTCCTGCGAGGCGCAAGTGTATAATAACAGGTTGTACTACATGATGAGATCTTCCCGCCTGTACCGTATCAGCCTCGACAACAGAAGCCGAGCGTCATACGACAGCGCAATGTGATCCGATCGTCCAATTAGGCTTTGGATCAATGGCTTGCCTAGTCGAGGAAAACTTTCGGAGAACTCTATGAGAGGGAACGCTGCAGCCGTTTGTAGGACCTCGTCCCACGGATACAGCGGTCTTGGGAAGACAACATCAAGTTCAGTGGGTCCTGGCCGAGCTCTTGCCTTGTGATACAGCCTTGTCTGTACATAACATGTTCCCGTGACCGGATTCGCAAGTTTCGACGAAAATCATTTGCAGTATGCCTTGGCGTGCGCAAGCGCCAAGCAAAGAGGAACAACTCCGAGCGAGCAGGAACAGGCTAGTCTGGTGACCAACCCGCTATGAGGTTGTTGCCACGTTGAGGGGCAACGTGGCAACAACCTCATAGCGGGCTGGTCACCAGACTAGGAACAGGCCCG
>JBBPSD010001234.1:0-10780 GCA_038093415.1 Xerocomellus chrysenteron | reverse complement strand
CAAGCCAAAGTATTCCACGCGCAGAAAATGCGCATCCTTGCACTGAAAGGAGGGCAACTCCCCTCTACCATCCACTCTACTCGCGCTACCCATGACCCCAACGCTATGGACATCGACGCCATTTCTCTCTCCAAACTTACCCCTACGGAAAGAGCGAGATGCATCAAGGAAGGACTTTGCTTCCGCTGTAGGAAGAAAGGTCACAGCGCCAACAAATGCAACAACGCCCGAAATACCCCAACCGGATCTTACCCGCGCCCCCAGACCATTCGCTCCGCCGAAACTAAGACCCCTACCACGATTTCCCCTGCCAAAACTCCCTCGCCTATCGAAAACTATATCAATTCCCTGAAGACTCAAGGGAAGAACGAAACAGAAATCCTTCAAGTACTCCAGATGTGTTATGACGAACCGAAGGAGGAGATTTCTGTCGTCTCTACTCAGGATTTTTAAAAGGAGAAGCCACCTCAACGTTGCCTTCTCCCGATGCCTCTCATGTACTAGTAGCACCTTCCAATGAACGAACTCTCCGCTTTCCTATCAAGCTACTAGTCGGAACCCAAACCGTCGAAACCTCCGCCCTCGTTGATTCCGGAGCAACCGGAAATTTCATTGACCTCGGACTACTATCACTTGCCAACTTCCCTTTGAAGCGTCTCCCTCAGCCCATCGGCGCTTTCAACGTCGATGGAACACCCAACCGACGAGGAACTATCCTCTGGAAAGCCCGCACTCGCATTGTCCTACCACACGGATCCGACGACCTAGACCTAATGGTCGTCAGCCTCGGACGAAAACAGATCATTTTAGGAATGCCTTGGTTACGATCCATAAACCCTCGCATTGACTGGAAGAGTAATACCCTTTCCTTCCCCAAGAATGCCAACTCGAACAATGAAGATGATCTAACCCCTCAACGATATTTACTCCGTTGGCTCGGATGTGATTCCGATATGGAACTAGCTTCGCTCTTCTCACAACGATATTCTTCTGAGGATGATGTGTCTCTCCGTGAGCACCTCCCTCAGAAAGATCTCTATTGCGAACATCTCAATAAAATCACGATATCAACCGAACTCGCACAACTGTCCAAATCCCCGGAACAAGAAATCCCAGATTGGTGCTCTGATTTTGAAGATGTATTCTCCGAGAAAACCCATGATGTCCTTCCCCCTCATCGATCCTACGACCATACCATAGACCTTAAACCCTCGTTTATTCCAAAAATCGCCAAAGTATACCCCCTTAACCCGAAGGAACAAGAGGCATGCAAGGCGTTCATTGAGGAACACCTTAAGACTGGACGAATTGTTCCCTCAAAGTCCCCACAAGCCGCCCCCTTCTTCTTTGTTGCAAAGAAGGACGGTTCGCTTCGACCTTGCCAAGACTATCGTTACCTAAACTCTCACACCGTTCGCAACGCCTATCCTCTGCCTCTCATCCCGGAGTTAATTGACGACATGAAAGACTCCACCATATTCACTAAGTTTGACGTCCGCTGGGGATTCAACAACATACGCATTCACGAGGAAGACCAGTGGAAGGGAGCATTTATTACTCCCTTCGGACTTTTCGAACCAACCATCATGTTCTTCGGTTTTTGCAACGGACCACCTACGTTCCAGTCCTTTATGAATCACATCTTTGCAGACATGATCGCTGAGCGTTGGCTCAAGATCTATATGGATGACTTAGGAATCCACACCCAGGGAGACCTCGCACTACATCACGAACGAACTCGTCGCGTTCTCCTTCGCCTTCGCGAACACGGACTTTCTCTCAAAATCTCCAAGTGTACCTTCGATGTTCCTCGCATTGAATTCCTTGGTATGATCATTGGCCAAGGAAAGATAGAGATGGACTCTGTAAAACTCTCCGCGATTAAAGAATGGAAACCCCCCGCCTCAGTCAAAGGTGTCCGATCGTTCCTCGGATTCGTGAACTTCTACCGCAAATTTATCCCAAATTTCTCCAACGTGGTCGCTCCCCTCAACCTACTCACACGAAGAGACCAGCCATGGGCCTGGACCACCCTCCAGCAACGCGTGTTTGACACCCTCAAAGCTGCCTTCTCTTCTGGACCTGTACTCTCTATCCCCGATGTCACCCGGCCGTTCTCCATCATGACTGATGCCTCTCTATTCGCTGCTGGCGCTATCCTTCTCCAAGCCGATACCAATGGTGATCTCCATCCCTGCGCCTACTTCTCCCGTACTTTCCTTCCCGCTGAACGAAACTACGATATTTACGATCGTGAACTCCTTGCGGTTATCCTTGCTCTCACAGAATGGCGCCAATATGTTCAGGGAACCTCACACCCTGTCACCATCATCACCAACCACAAAAACTTGTCCTACCTTAAAGACCCCCGTAAACTCTCCCGCCGGCAAGCCCGGTGGTCCCTGTTCTTACAAGACTTCGACATCGTCTGGAAAATCCTCCCAGGCGCTAAACTCGCCCCCACCGACGCCCTCTCTCGCTACAATCAGGTTGACACCTCCCTCGATAATGATAACACCTCTATTGTTTCTGAACCCGCTGTAATCAATGCACTCGACCTTACTCTCGCTCGTCACATCCAATCATCTTCCTCCACCAACCCCCTTGTCCTCCGCGCTATTGACAACTTATCTAAAGACACGCCCCTTTTCCCACATTCCTCCCTCGCTGATTGGACTTTTGACAACGGACATCTCTACTATAAAGGTCGAATGTATGTCCCACCGCCCACTCGTTCCTCTCTCCTGCACTCCATCCATTCCTCTCCCCTCTCGGGTCATCTCGGACGTTTTCGCACCAAAGCTATCGTCGAGCGTGACTTTTGGTGGCCTGGACTTTCTGTTTTCATCAACAACTTTGTTGCTGGCTGCGCCGTTTGCCAGCAGAACAAAGTTTGCACACACCCGGTTACCCCGCCCCTTTCCCCCATCACGTCTTCTTCTTTCCTGCCGTTCAAGCAACTCTCCGTCGACCTCATCACCGATTTGCCCCTTTCTCACGGACACGACTCTCTGATGGTCGTGGTCGACCATGGCCTTACGAAGGGGGTAATCCTAGTCCCTTGTTCTAAAACTATCGACGCGAACGGTATCGCCCAACTCTTTTTCGACCATGTGTTCAAACGCTTCGGACTTCATGATACTCTCATTTCTGACCGAGGACCACAGTTCGCCTCTGCATTCGCCAAGGAACTTGCTAGAATCCTTAAATACGATGTTCGACTTTCCACCGCGTACCACCCTCAGACAGACGGACAGACCGAACGAGCCAATCAAGAAGTTGAAACCTATCTTCGTATCTTTTGCGCCAACAACCCCCACCAATGGTCTAAATTCCTTACATTCGCTGAATTCCAACACAACTCCGTTCCCCACAGTTCAACCAAAGTCTCCCCTTTCTCCCTCCTTCTTGGATACGACCCCCGCTCTTACCCTTCTCTCGGCAAGACATTCCTCCCCGCCTTAGAAAGTCGTCTTTCCTCTCTAGACTCTGCAAGAAAAGAAACCCTTGCTGCCCACGAATCCGCCCGTCGGATCATGATAGAACGGTCTTCTCGAAACTTCTCCCCGTGGAAAGTCGGAGATAAGGTTTGGTTGGAAGCTACTAATCTCCGGATTCCTTACCCCTCTCGGAAACTCGCGCCCAAACGACATGGTCCATTTGAAATCGCTCAGGCACTATCTCCCCTCGTGTACCGCTTACGCCTTCCATCCACATGGAAAATACACGATGTATTCCATGCCACCCTCTTATCTCCTTATCGTCAAACTGAAGCACATGGTCCCTCCTTCTCCTGACCTCCTCCTGACGTGATTGACTCCGAGGAAGAATACGAAGTCGATCATATTGTCTCTCACAAGGGCTCCCCTGGCCGACGACAGTACCTGACTGCATGGAAAGGCTATCCCTCTTCTGAAAATACGTGGGAACCCGAAGTCAATCTCCGACATGCTCCCACGATTCTACAAACATATAAGTGGACTACGGGTATCACTTGAACCTTACCCTCTCTCATTTCCCCTCTTCTCTAGGAAGCGGTGTCTCTACGTGAAGTACCCCCCTATTGAATGAACTTTGTCTTATTTCCCGATGAACATGTCTTTTCTCTCGTCCTCAATCTCTTCATCTTCGTTATCTTCTTCACCGTCCACTTCCCCGCTGCGATCGCGACGGGTATATCCTACCTATTTACCCACCTTTGCCGCCCATTCTCTTTACGCCACCATCCTCGCCAATCCCGTCGTCCTCCGCGCCGTAGAAGATCTCCCTCTATTCCAGGAAGATCTGATCAGTCAGGAACTGGTTCGTCTGTTCCATGACGTCACAACCGCTCAACGATACCACTCTCTCTCCGCCCCGCAAGACTTACCTACCGACTTTGGCGTCCCTTTGAGAATGTCTTTGGCCCGACTTCCCGATCGAATTTTATCTATCCTTCACCTTCACGGCTTTCATTCTTTCGTCGAACAAATTCCCCCGTCAACCATTTACCCTACCTTTCGCCGCGTTTTCCTTTCTATGACCATGGAACATCGCGATCATTACCTCGCTCAATCTGAACTCCCGCCTCGCCGAACCCCGTCTCCCATCCCAGTTCCCCCACCTCATTCCCCTACCACGTCCCTACTTGCACGCATCTCGTCCCCCGCTTTATCCGACACGTCCTCTTCTCTCACTGCCGTTGATCCTGAATACGACCTGGACGAAGATGCTGTAAATGCAAACCGTTCTTTTGTGGTACAACTTGGTAACAATCGTCCTATCCTCTCCGCTCCTACTCGCCTCCTTAACGTCCCAATCACTCGTCGCCCCGCTTCTGCTTTAACCGAATGTTTTCGGTGCCATGGTGCAGGTCACTATCGTGAAGACTGTCCCCTCTACGTCTGCCCTCACTGCCACGCTTCTGCCCCAGGACACCCTCAAACCGCTTGTCTTTCTACCCAATGCGACTTTTGCAGCAGATGGGGACATAGCGCCCGACTTTGCCCCACACGAATCTGTAACTTATGTGACCGAGGAGGCCACGTCGCTGACGATTGCCCGACTGCTGTTCTTTCCCCTGAACAGGCCGCCCATATCTTTGGGGAATCCTCCAACTCGGAATAGACATTTGCCTCGTGGAGTTCTGATCGAACCTGGGGTTCGATTGTATGAAGGGGGTAATGTTACAGTTCATTTACTCTATCATGGTATCTTTCTCTTTTCGTTCTTACGTCGCACTCATATGCTCTTTGGTATGTATTCTTACGATTGGATACATACTCTGATTCTTTTGAGTTCTTCGAACTCTTCTTTTGTTGAACTCTAACTCGCGCCGTTCTCCTTCCGTTACTACCGGACGGGATAATACCTTTTGACTCATTCATGCTTACGCTTATCTTGGACAGCTTAGTCTTCTGTCCGATTCTCTCGTATCGGACACGTACTTCCTATTACTCATCAATTCCTTCTTGTTCTATGGAGTTCTACGCTTACGCGTCTCCTAGTATAAGTAGATAGCTGCATGTACTTTAGTCCTCATTCTCGTTCTACGCAATCTAGCGTATTCTTGGATCCTTAGGCAATCGGCTTAAGACCTCTGTTTCTTTGAATCTTTCGACACTTGACTTAGGATTGACTTGAGGACGAAGCATCTCTTCGTGAGTACCTCCCTCGAGACAATCAGGTTTCGCTCGACCTACTAAGAGTACGTCTCGCGTAACAAGGGGAGCCTGTGATGTTACTCCATCCTACACTGTCGATGATCCCGTCGCCAGAGATATCCTCATAGACGTCATTGTCGTCTTGGTCGGAAATGGGGGAACGATTCCTGTTGCGTGGGCGCCAGGGTCGGGGGTATGGGGAGTGAGAACAACGTGGTGGGGGAGTGGGAATGGGAGAGTGGCGGGAAGACCCCGATGATCGTTGTGAAGTGGTGGGAGAGGAGCTGGAGGAGGACTGAGGGGTTCGACGACGAAGGGGACAACGGTTAGGATTATGGCCGGGGGCCCAGTGGGTGCAGTGAGGGCATTGGTAAACGGGGCATTGGTTCCGATAATGCCCTAGGCGATGGCAGGAGTGGCATGCTTGATGATAATGCGGGTGGGTGGATGGGAGAGGGACTTGAGAGTTGCCTCTGGTCCACCAAGACTCTACTCATTGAAGGATATGTTCTTCGTCGGATACCAAGGGAGAGGAAGAGGCTGAGATGTTGGAGGATGAGGTGCGAGTGGATAGAGCGGTGATGAAGGAGGAGGAGGAGTCGGGGGAGTTGCGATGCGAGAGTTCCAACATGTATCTGTCTATATCTTCCAAGAACTCGAGCATACCTAGTTGATACATCGCCATCACCAGGGATCCCTTGATCTCTAGGTATACCTCGCGAATGAGGCGGGAGAGGATGGTCTGTTGCGGGGAGGGGGAGATGTTGGTGGACATAAGACGAAGGCGCGAGTTTTTAAGATAAGCACGTCTGAGGGCATAAAGAGGGGAACCGATGTCGAGGAAGGAGTCGATGGATAAAGCGAACGCGGGGGAGCAGAGGTAGTCGGAAAGCTTTTTAATATCCTGAGAGTCGGGGAAGTCGTCACGGAGGGTGTGGGCGTAGAGGGGTATAGTCACGGAATGAATAGGAGTAGGAATTGTAGCCAGAGAGATAGGAGGAAAAGAATCAGGCGCAGGGGAGGGAGAGCCCCATCCAGCCTCGGGTCGAGTAGACGAAGGCCTAGAAGTATCATCGACAATAGAAGAAGTAAGAGATGAAGGGGAAGAAGGGGTGGGTGCATTGTAAGACATGGTGGTGGTTGTAGTGAGAGGAAGGTTAGGAGTGGAAGATGGAGGGGTGAAGCTTCTTATACGAAGCTAGGGCGGACTTTGCATGTTTCAGATCCCACTCAGGGACCCAAGAGTCTTCTTCGGCCGAGTATCCCTTCCATCGGATCAGGAAGGAACGAGTCGACGGAGTTCCGCGGTGGCATATGATCTTTTCTATTTCATATTCTTCTTCGCCATTGATAAGGTCAGGGGGTGGCACAGGGAAGTTCCTACCATGGACCTCGTTTTCACGATAAGGCGATAGAAGAGAAGCGTGGAAGACCGGATGGATCTTCCAGGTTTTTGGTAGTCGGAGTTGATAAACGATAGGCGATAGGACTTTGGTAATTGTAAAGGGACCTTCTCGTTTTGGGGCGAACTTCGGGTTGATGATGAGACGTTTCAGGTTTCGGGCTTCAAGCCAGACCTTGTCTCCTTTGACAAAAGGTTTAAAGCCTCGTCGAGAGCGGGAGCTCATGACTTGTCACGCAAGCTCATGAGCGGCGAGGGCTTCGTTGCGGGCGGTGGAGAGGGTTTTGAGGCGGGCTTCTACTGTGGGGATAGAGGTGTCGGAGATTACCGAGGGAAGGGCACGGGGTTCATATCCCATCATGAGATAGAACAGAGATTGGTTCGTAACGGAATGGGGGTGGTGGTTGTGGGCAAATTCTGCGTGGGAGATCGATTCAGACCATGATGCGGGATTATTGCCGCAGAAGATTCGAAGGTAGGTCTCGACTTCCTGATTGACTCGTTCTGTTTCACCGTCAGATTGTGGGTGATAGGCGGTAGAGA
Organism: Xerocomellus chrysenteron; assembly: GCA_038093415.1. Classification (NCBI taxonomy): domain Eukaryota; kingdom Fungi; phylum Basidiomycota; class Agaricomycetes; order Boletales; family Boletaceae; genus Xerocomellus; species Xerocomellus chrysenteron. The sequence goes on along the minus strand of JBBPSD010001234.1, from coordinate 3,193 downwards.
GAGAGAGGTCATAGTGTAGGAGCTTTCCAAGCTCCCGAGCGAAGGAAGATGCGAATTGGGGTCCGTGATCAGAAATAACTTTATCGAAAAGTCCAAAGCGAAGGAATACTTTGTGGAAAAAGAGGGAGGCGATCCCTTCAGCGGTGACGGATTTCTTAGTAGGGCAAAGAATTACCCCCTTAGTAAGCCCATGGTCTACCATGACCATGAGAGAATCGAAGCTGGAAGACACGGGGAGATCCGTAATAAGGTCGCAGGAGATCCGTTGGAAGGGGCGAGAGGCGATGGATTTGATGGGTGAGAGGGGGGGTACAGTGGGGTGTGTGTTAACCTTGTTTTGCTGGCAAAGGGCACAGCCCTCGACGTAGCGGCGGACAAAGGAAGCAAGGCCGGGCCACCAGAATTCGGCGGCAACCAGTTGTCGGGTTTTCAAGAAGCCGGGGTGTCCGGCGGATTCATGATCATGGCATCGCGCAAGGATGGCGCGGCGGAGGGAGTTGTCGGCGGGGACATAGACACGGCCTTTGTAGGTGAGGATGCCGGCTTCAACTTGCCAGTTGGCCAGCCGGGAATGGAAGGGGAGAGGAATGTCCTCATGCATGGATTGGAGGGCCTGGAGAACGAGGGGGTCACCCGTGGAGGCGGATTCGATGTGCTGGGAGAGGGCGGTGTCAATGAGGTTGATGAAAAGGGATGGCAGGAGGAGGGTGACGTTGGTGTTGTTGGAGTCATCTGTGGGGAGGAGGTCGGGCTGGCGGGAGAGGGCATCGGGACCCACAAGAAGTTTGCCGGGGACATGGACCATTTTCAGGTCAAAGTCGGAGAGGTCGACAAGCCAACGCGCTTGGCGGCGGTTGAGCGCTTGGGGTTGGCGGAAATAGGTAAGGTTCTTGTGGTCAGTGAAGACCTGTACAGGGAAGGGGGAACCATGGAGATAGTGGCACCAAGACTTCAGGGCGCGAATGACGGCAAGGATTTCTTGGTCATAAATATCGTAGTTTCGTTCGGCAGGGGAGAAGGACTGTGATAAGTAGAAGCAGGGATGCCAATCGCCATTGGAGTCGGTTTGGAGGAGGATGGCACCAGACGCATGTTTGGAGGCGTCCGTGGCAATGGCGAAGGGGGCGGAGAGGTCAGGGAGGTGAAGGACGGGTTTGGAGAGGAAGAGGCATTTGAGAGAGTCAAAGGAGGATTGACAGGAGGGGGACCAATTCCATGGGAGGTTCTTCTTGGTGAGGTTGAGGAGGGGGCGAGCGACATTAGAGTAGTCAGGGATGAATTGTTGGTAGAAATTGGCGAAACCAAGGAAAGAGCAAACATCTTTCACCTTGGTTGGTGTGGGCCAACTTGCAATGCCGTCGAGCTTAACGGGGTCCATGGCCAACTGGCCGGGTTTGACGATCATTCCAAGGTATTCTACCTCGTCGGTAGCAAACTTGCACTTTTCGAGTTTCAGGTGGAGGTCCAACTCGGCCATGCGTTGTAGGACGCGCTTTGTGCGCTCCTTGTGGAGGGAGGTGTCAGGGGAGTAGATAAGAAGGTCATCCATATAGATGATGAGCCATCCTTTGGCAATCATATCGCAGAAGGAGTCATTCATGAATCGCTGAAAGGTAGCGGGGGAGTTGGTGAGGCCAAAGAACATTACGGTGGGTTCGAAGAGTCCTTTGTGGGTGATGAAGGCTGCCTTCCATTGATGGCCGTCTTTGATTCGTACATTGTTATACCCCCATCGTACGTTGAACTTGGTGAAGACTTTGGCGTCTCGTAGCTTGTCTACGAGATCAGAGATGAGGGGAAGTGGGTAGGCATCGCAGATGGTGTGCTCGTTGACGTAACAGTAGTCCTGACAGGGGCGGAGTCCTCCGTCCTTCTTTTTCACGAAGAAGAAGGGTGAGGCTTGGGGGGAGTTGGAGGGGCGGATCTTCCCGGACGCTAGGTTCTCGTCAAGGAAGTCTGTGGCTTTCCGTTCGTCAGGGGAGAGGGGAAATACTTTCCTGATCTTCGGGGTGAAAGATTCGTCGAGGTTGATTTCGTGGTCATAGGGTCGAGAAGGGGGAACGTGATCAGTAGCTTCTTTCGAGAATACCGAGGCGAAGGAGGAATATTCCGCGGGGAGAACGGCTTTGGGTTTGGACTTCTCGGCGGCTGCCACAAGTTCAGTGGCAGTGGTTAGCTTAGCAATGATTGGTGATCCTGCCGGGATGAAGCGGGATCCGCATCGGATAATCCGGTAGATGACATGGTTTTGCTTGGCGCGGGTGATGTATTCACTCTCCATCTCCCAGTTGTTGTAGGCGAAGAGGTGATGGTCGGTGACAGCGTTCACGTTAACGTGTCATGGAGGTTTGACAGAGGGTCGAATGAAGTGGGATTCGTGGCGTTTGGTGTCGGCGGAGAACGAGAGGAAGAGTTCTTGGGACTGGTCAAGGGATTCTTTGATAGAGATGTTTTTGTTGACCCAGTCGATAGAGGGGTTGACGTCTTTCAGCCAGGGGAGTCCTAGGATAACATTCTCGTTTCCTAAGTTCATGACGTAGAGGGTGGCTCGGCGAGTTATTCCTCCTATGTCGAGGAATAGAGTGGTGGTGAACCGGATTACTCCTTTTGAATTGACTGAGTTATCCGCATTTCTAGCTTGGATTGGGGTTTTCAGGCATTGGGTGGGGATTCTTTGTTTCCTGACAAACCCCCAGTCGACACAGGAGATACTTGCCCCACTGTCGATGAGGGCTCTGATTTCAATGGCTTTCATCGTGTGCGAAGGGACGATGAGTTGTATTGGGATTTGCATAGTAGGCGAAGACTTTACAAATACATTTGCGCACGATAGGGAAGGAAGGGTTTGCGTTGGGGAACTCTTCCTGTCTAAAAATCCAAAGGTTTAAACGAAATCTTTCGTACCACCTCCTCTTCTTCATCGTCATCAATCTCCTCTAGCTTGGGTAGCTCTTCGCTGCTTACTTTCTGTACCTTCTGGTTGCCCTTTTGAGAGAAGGTGGGGCACACGGTACTAAGGTGGCCGGGTTTTCGGCAGCGGAAGCAGAGTTTCTTCTTGACGCAACATTTGCGTTCTTCTGGGGTGAGCTTGGAGACTTTGATAGTATCAATGACCATAGCATCAGGGTCGTGGGCCTTGGTATGGGAGGAGTTGGCGAAGGAGTGGTAGGTCTGGTGGGAGGACCTTGAGTTT
>JBBPSD010001233.1:0-10810 GCA_038093415.1 Xerocomellus chrysenteron | reverse complement strand
CAAGTTATTGAAGGATGAGCCATTCATAATTCTGATAGCGTGCAACTATTGTATGAGTAAGCTGATGATAATTAGGTGGGCTGCACAAATGGCACAAGCTTACACATAGAACAGAAGTCTTCCCGGAATGTGTAATGCATTGTATTTGTTTCACGATGGAAATTGTTTATGCATGCTGTGAGATTTGCAGGAAAAAAAAACCACAAGTTATCATAGTGATTTCGGTTCGATCTGTTCGTCTGATGTAGGTGTAAGTTGAATGTACAGATCAGTGCAACTCATTCATATGGCTGTAATAGTATATGAGATTTGTATGGACATGATCTCGAACTACAAAGGAAGCTGTATTGTCAATCGATTGTTATCATCTTCATACATGCACGAGAGAGTAGATGTTTAAATCCACAAGTCATTGATGTCTTTACCTTTAAACTGCTCATCCGCTTTGGTCAGATTGGCACTGTGGAGTAAGAAGATGCTGAGGATTTAGAGTTGGGCACGTTGGCCCCACTTGTCATCTCTTGGGTCTTTCACGCGGTAGTGATTAATCTTCGCTTCCAGAAGGATAAGATCGCTTTTCTTTAGATCAGTTGGTGAAAGAGACTCCATTTCAGACTTTGCTTTCAAGACATCACAGGCATCATAAACAGCGGAGAACAAGATCTATATGGAGTAATGGTTAAGGATTTGTATACGTGAATACACTGAATACTTACTGGGTTGTCGTTCCCTTTTGTAGTCTGCCACTTGATGGTGCAAATGATGGTGATAGAAGTATCAATTTGTTCTTTAATGCATGTTATCGACTGATTCTGAAAGTCAACGGCAGTACTTACTCTCACATGGAACAGACAGACCAGCGAGCAAGTACACGAGCTCATCTCAAAGTTCATCAGGGAGAGGCATGATAGTGATGGACACTTGTTTTTCTGGGAATCCATCACGCTGAAACTGTTACGCGAGATGTACTCTTGTAGGTCATAGCGGAACCAGGTTGTCTCAAGGGAGGTACTCACGAAGAGACACTGCGTCCTTGATTGAAACAGAGGTACTAGGTCAAAGGTACTAAGGTGCGAAGGTCTCAAGCCGATTGCTCAAGGACTCAAGAATACGCTGGATTGCGTAGAACAAGAATGGGGACTGTTGTACATGCAGCTAGCTACTTATACCAAGGAACGCGTAAGCGAAGAACTCCATGGAACAAGATAGAATCCGATGAGTAATAAGGAACACGTATCCGACACGAGAGAATCGGATAGAAGGAGAGGCTGTCTGTAGATAAGGATTCATTGGTAAGTGTGGACGAGTAACGTGGTATAATCCCGTCCGGTAGGAACGGAAGAAGAATGGCGTGGGGTTACAGTTCGATAAAAGAAGAGTTGAGAGAACTTAAAAGAATCAGGCAATGTACCCAATCATAGGAACACATACCGAAGAGTAGATGAGTACATCGTAAGAATGAAAGAAGAAAGATACCATGTGACAAGAGATAAACTGTAACAGAAACCATGTGGTGATGATGTGGCCAACGATCCAAATCACAACAACTTTGTTTGTCACAGGATTGCATAGCTCCTTGCTGTGGTCATTCGAAGGCTGATACTTTCCCCATGTTGCAGACGGTAGAATGTGTCCGAGTGTATAGACATTGGCAGTTTTGTTGACGTATTGTGAGAGTGTGTTGATTCTTCTACAACATAAGTATGCATGAGTGAAGGTTGTGAAATAAACTATGTCACACTGCGTGCTTACTTTCTGAGTTCTGCAGAATAATGGGAAACTCGATTTTCATCTACTAGGTGAGCCGTAGGGTGAGGGATGATGGTTTGAACTGAGATGACGTTGCTTGTCGTTCCCATGGGAGATGTTGTTTCAGATTTCAGCAGTTTTTTGGAAGGAAGTCATGGTATGGCACCTCCAGATGCATGAGGAAGTGCAATGTTTGATGTGGTAGACTCGGAATTAGTAGGGATGCTTTCTGCGTAACTTCTATTATCCACAGAGACTTCAGTAACAGGAGACTCTGCTTGGACATCATTGATGATGGCAGCAGTGCTAGACATGGCAACATCAACATAGAGTTAGTAAATACAGTGGCTCAAACAACTGTCCCAATATTTGCATGTCTTTCACTAAAGTCGATAACCCCTAACCACATCTAACCTGGGTCCTAACATATGAGTGTATGAGATGAAGTACATACTCCTGGCTTTCTATAGGTGCAAGGATCAAGGGATTCGGTTAGGATTTGATGAAATGGCAGCCATAGCAAAATGACAACTCATTGGGACAGTTGTTTGACTTTGTATTCTCATTACATATATTAGACCCTGGAATGCCATAAGATGGTTACATATCTTATGTAAAGGCTATATTATGTCACCATTATGTCATTAATGAATCTACAGCATATAGAAACCCTGCCATCACAAATAAATTCCCTCATTCCTACCATGAAACACCTCTCTGCTTCTTAAAAGGATAATATTATCTCTCTTGCTTCTCTTGATCTTTCCTGCTGAAACATTGCATCCCAAACTGGTATAGGGAAGTCCACTATGGCTAGGGTCCTTCAGGAAGTCCAGCCAGGCAAAGAAAATCACCATGGTGGCTGTTCCTCCAAGCTCTCTTCTACCAACAAATATGCTATTGTCCAGAGAATCCTTACTGGAAAGGCCAGCAATGCTGTCCAGGCCACCCATTTCATCAATACCATCATCAGCACTCCTATCACTTCACAGACAGTGAGGAATACCTTCAAGGAGACCTCTCTAAAGGCGATGGTAAAGAAAAAGAAACCTCTTCTCTTTATTTCTTATAGAAAGAGGAGGTTGGTCTTTGCTCTCAAGTACCAGCATTGGACTGTGGAGGACTGGAAGAGGGTTCTTTGGTCAGATGAGACTAAAATCGATAGGATTGGGTCAAATGAACAGGAGTATGTATGGAAAAGGAAGGGAGAGGGACTAACTTTCAGAGAGGTCCAAGGTACAGTTAAGTTTGGAGGAGGATCAGTCATGGTATGGGGCTATATAGGGTGGAATGGTGTGGGGGTTTTGAGTGAGGTGGAGGGGTGGATGGATGCTGAACAATATGTGGCCATTTTGGAGGGAGGATTGTTGCAGAGCATGGAGGATTCTGGAATTCCTGCAGATAAAGCCACCCCTCAGCAGGATAATGATCCCAAGCATACCTCCAGAAGAGCCAAGATCTGGTTTGAGGACCAGGATATCAAGCTTCTGTATTGGCCTGCTCAATCTCCAGACCTTAACTCCATTGAGCACACTTGGGGTCATCTCAAAAAATGTCTTTCAGGATATGAGAGGGCTTCTATAGGGGTTCATCAATTATGGAATGGAGTGGTGGTAGAGTGGGGGAATATTTCTGTGGAGGAGTGTCAGAAATTGATAGAAAGCATGCCTAGAAGGATTCAAGCAGTTATTAAGACCAAGGGAGGTCATACCAAGTACTAAATATCTTTTCTTGTACAAAGTCAAACAACTGTCCAAATGAGTTGTCATTTTGCTATGGCTGCCATTTCATCAACTCCTAACCGAATCCCTTGATCCTTGCACCTATAGAAAGCCTGGAGTAAACACTTCATCTCATACACTCATATGTTAGGGCCCAGGTTAGATGTGGTTAGGGGTTATCGACTTTAGTGAAAAACATGCAAACATTGGGACAGTTGTTTGAGCCACTGTACATTGCCCTCATAATGTCTGTGTCATCTCTATTAACATGGTTGCTTCAACCGATCCAGATATTCTCTGGAACTCAGTGGAAGGTCCTTGGCTTTTCAGTCATTCAAGACAGTTGTCGAGAAGCTGCCATCAGTAAACTAGGCATACAACCTCACTCACTGACATTGATGCTTCTTTCCCTGCTGGAGAAGACACCACCACCCAACGAAGAAACTGCGCAACAGTGTATGAGATTCTGGCGAACTGCATCTTGAATAAGCTGTCCCCCTGCACTTTGCTCCTAGTCTCTCACAGGGTGTGATGGGTTTCACCTAACCCCAACTGACCATACTCTCAAAGCTGCTGATTGTCCCCACGAAGGATTCAGGTACTCAACAATTGTGATGGCTCACGCCCACCCAGTGTTATCTGGATGATGGTACCAAAGGCAAATTCCACTCCAAGTTGTTCTGTCTTTGTTGATTTTGGGCGTGTGGCAAATAGGTTTTTGAGCACATGTGGTTCGAAGAGTGAACCTTCCATAGATGAGGTTACAGAGATTTTGATTTCTGATCCAAAGAAGTTTTACGAGCTTTCCGGAGGGTACGAAAAGTAGGTGTCTTGTTCTTGTTCCTGTTGGTGGTTGCCCACTTAGTTGGTTCCCAGTTTCTTGGCAGAGTTACACAACCTGGCTGTCAACAGCCATGCTATCAGCACTGGCACAGTGAGTAAGATGAAGATATTGCCCATCTTGCTCGGTATGCATTTCCAGAAAGCTTCAAAAACAGTCTTGGAAAAGACTTCACTGGCAGAGTGGGAAGAAGAAGGCTGGGAGGATTTGCACGATCTGCGGAAACCAAGTGAGATCGTTATTGCTGATGATACAAACATACAGTATACCAGCTTTTTGGTGACTCTATCTTTGCCATGCTGCAAGAGAATCTTTTGGAAAGTGTGCAACGTTGTGATTTGGTTAGAGATGGGATATCATGACTAACCATGCCACCTACATACAGGCTTCTACTACATATCACTTGGATCATGACACTTGAGTACTGTCATTCAAGAGGACTGCAAAGTCTTGAATGAGATATCAGATACAAAGACTGCCTCCGAGCTCTGGGCACTCATACTTGAGAGGCTACCCTTGTTTCTCCACAAGCATACTCACACCTGCACAAAGGTGTCACTCTCGTGGCTTTCCGGTGTGCACAACTTTAGAGTCAAGGTGTTTGCAAAGCTGGTCATTTCCAAAATGCTTGATATTGGGAATGGAAAGATGACGCACACACTGGATGCATCGGCTGCTGCGAAGCGTGTCGGTTTGGAACCGATCAAGCTGTGGCTTTCCTATAGTGTTCAGGTGGACATGTATGAGTAAGTTATTTCCCTCAGTTCTTCATGGTTTTACTCTGATTGTAGTGGCGCGAGTCGCACTGGTCCCCGACTCCGGATTTCTGAGTCAACATGATATGTATAATCATTATGCATACATACAGGCCCCTTGCAATCTACAACCATACAATGATTTTCATTCTATATAGTATGTACTATATGTAATGGCTTTCACAGAGCTGTGGCAACATCTCCACCAAAGACAGTCTGAAAATACGCTGACAACAACGAAAGTAAGAAAACGGCCGGCCAGTATCACTTTTCGCATGTAATTAGCAAAACAAACCATTGCATATCATGGTGGTCAAGCAATCATGAACGCTTAAAACATGACCTATAAGAGTGGCAATGATATTTTTCTTTAGTTGTCCCTTAAACAATATGCTTGCCATCCGAGCAGAAGACTACAAAGTTCTGAGAGTAAAGATAGACAGGTGGTCTTCATAGACTTGGACAGGGTAGATCAAGGCATGAACATTCAATCCATAATATGACTGACACCAGCCACCCACAAAGCAAACCTTAACTTTACAGTTTATAGTTGATGATTAGATAACATTTTCACACTTGACAGTCAGGTGCCTGAACATTTGCCATTGACAAAACCCTCCTCCACTTGGGAGTGCCATCTGCGACGGCAAATACCTTGCTTGGGAGAAGATGGCAATCAATTAAAACATGGTGATCAATTTATTCAAGTAGAGAGTGACAAGCATCATTGAAATGTTAAGTCATTCATGGAATCGTGTGTGCGAGTAGAGATCTACACAGGTAAACCCCTGGATACAGGTCCAACCTGTACCTGCCAACCAACCCACAGGTACTCGGGTACCGACCCATGGTAGGTTTACCCCAGGGGTATCTACACATGTCATACATATTTAAATTAGTAGGATCAGAGCTTTTTACATGAATATTTTTACATATACATATGTATGTATATGATGCCTCCACCTCACTCCACATTGTGACATGCACGATCAGCTCTAGGGTGGATGTGACAAACTCGATGAAACACTGTTGGTGCGTGGCAAGCTGAGGGCGATGAGGGACAGTGACGGTGTGACCAGGGAACGAGGGATGGCGACAGCACAACGAGGCAATGAGGGGTGGTGACAGTATGATGAGGTGACAAGGGACAGCAACGGCTGATGAGGGATGGTGACGGCATAACAAGGCAATGAGGGATGGCGACAGTGCAACAAGGCAATGAGGGTGATGAGGGTGATGGGAACATGCGCTGCATGAGCGCACATACGCGCAAACTGACATGGTGAGGTTGAGTCGGGAGGATGTGGGTGTTGGTATGGCATGTATTGTATTGTATGCGTGCATGTGGCACAGTGGGTGAGGATGGTGCGAGGGAAAGGCACCATCATCATCATGTGTGGAGGGACGGATGAGGTCATTGTTGTTGTTGCATGTGGAGGGACAAGGTGAGATGCCATCGTCATCCTGCCAGTGTGTGGATGGTGGGTGAGGTCACGATGAGGGCGAGGGGGAGGCCACATTGTCATCATCGCACAAGGAGGGACAAGGCAAGGACGAGGCGTCATTGCCATCACATGTGGAGGGACAGACGAGGTCAGTGAGGACGACGTGACCTTGTTGTTGCAAGGTGGTGGTGGTTGCATCCTCATCCTCATTGTGTTGTGGGTGAGGTCGAGGAAGAGAGAGAGAGAGGGCATGTGGTTGTCCTTGTTGTCCTCATTGCATGGAGGTGGGGATGAGGTGACAGGCGATGGTGACAGTGATGGTGCTCGCATTTGTGGCAAGGGCATGTGGAGGGACGAGGTGAGGGTGAGGCACTGTCATAGTGGAGGGCGACAGTGATGGGCCAGTGCAGCACAGATGTTTGACCCACGAGAGGTCATTGTGTATCAATCACCTTCCGACCGATTGATGGGTTTCATGAGCACAGCTCACTCTCCACCAATTCAGCTCAGAACGGAAAACAGCTTTCGTGACCTTGGTAAGGGATCCAAGAAGGAAAGGATGCAATTAGTTGAAGACGAGGCCATGAAGTTTATCATCAACGCTGAACACGAAAACAGGAGTCCCACGAGCAACGCTGTGACGTCGATGGTGGACATGCATAGCCTTCAAGGTCACGTGGGTCCATGTGCCTCCATCGACAAAACCCTCCTCCACTACCGTGGGAGTCGGGGATACTCAGCTATGTAACCAGAGTTGCGACGTCTCTGTGTCGGTTGCTATTCGAAAAGGTCAAGGCCAACGATACTCTCCTATTTATGACGATTCTTTCTACCGATCTGAAAGCGCTGAAAAGAAGAGGCTATAACGGTCAGTATGATGTACATACCTGCCTCCGAGTTGCCCGACTCACGCGTACGTCTCATTAGTCGACAAGATCCTCAAGCAACAGCAACAAGCCAGGAAGTTGGCGGAAGAAGCGAGGAGAAGCCGTTACATCGGATCGGAGGCGACCGATTCTGCGACGACCCTTGTTCCCCAGCCAGTGGCGCCACAACCCGTGAGGGCGAATCATCCCGATTCTATTGTGATGCGCTCCAAGTCACCTACGCGGCGTCCTGGGTTGCCTGGCTGGGAGCCTGTACCTGGCTCATCTCCACCACCCACGATCCCACCTCCAGCTACGACGCCCAGCGTGCCCGAGCAGCCTCGGAATGAGTCGGTAACCCCGCGCCCTCCGATTTCCCCTTGCCCTTCCACTCCAGAGCCCGCCAACAACGCCTACCCTGTTAGCAATGCGCTGCAGAATCTGAGACGCAAGCTCGTTTCACACATGCCGTCTACCTCGGAGCTCGTTCGATCTAGTCCGTCTCCCCAGGCACCACAGTACGCTCGAGTTGCATCCGGAACGAGTTTCCCGCTGATCCTTTCATCGCAGGAACACGCGACATGTGACGCCTCAGAGTAACATGCGTGGGTGATATCTACGCGTCTGCATGGATCACGACTTAACACGTGTGCTGTACAGGGGCCAACGTTGATATGGCCATCAAGGCATGCAAGCCTGAATAAGGGACACTACTCCATAATCGCAAGAGGATGGAGATCGTCAGGGAGTCTTTGAACGAGGGTTACTGCGATACGTCTGGCCAGGTTAGTAATCTGGAGTTGCTCGGTAGGTTGGAGGTCCCTACATCCGCTGTCGGTTACTGACGATCTGGCCAGGGAAAATGGGAGACGTCAAGGTCTTTGTCATTAAAGGTGAGACTGGACCAGAACGTTGACACGGACGATGTCTGGGTTACTGAAGAATGAGTAGACGTGCCCGACGCCGACACCTTCATGGCCCGCATGCGCGACCCGCTCGCTCGGTTCATACACGTCGTGACGCCTCTCGCTCAGATATACAACCTTCCGATGACCTCGTTACACGTCTTTTACGACATGGCCGGAGGATTCATCGCGTTCAACAGGAACGGAAGCATTTTCATCAACCTGCGCTATTTCGAGGCATGGCGTGAGTGTCGTTGGTGCCTTAAACTCTCCGGGACGACAGCGCTGAGGTGACCCCGCTTGACAGACGACCAGGACGCCAAGAACGGTCACCTACAGCAAGCTCAGATATCCTGGTCTGTCCGCTTCTTGCCGTTTCGTTCGCTTTTGGTGGCTGACGGTCGGGTTCGTTGGGTGTCTAGGTTCTTCACGCTTGCACACGAGATTGCGCACAACCTCATCGAGCCGCACAATTCGGAACACGAGTTTTACTTTTCGGCGATCTGCGAAGCGCACATGCTTGCGTTGTCGCGACTCATAGGGGCTGTCGAGGTTTGACGCGGTGGATGACGCGGTGGATGTAGGTGGTGTGATATGATTGTTGCAAGGCGGTGTGTACCACTGCCAGGCTTGTTACCCATAATAAAGGAGCATGTCGTGATTGCCGGTGCGCCGTCGGTTCGAAATTAACCTCAATTTACGCTGAGCGGGCGTCGACCCACTGTATGAGAGGCCTCCTGATTTTGCGTAGCTTGACGTTAATGTTAGTAGGACGACGAGCAACTTGAACTAATTGAATTATCGGCGTATTCAAGTTGGTCAGCAGTAACGGACATGTGAGGGTGGTTCAATCTCGTGCATCAAGACAAGCTATACAATTTCTGTTTGTATATTCCTTTTGACCGAACTCCAGGGTAGGGCTAATATCGAATGTGGTGACGTTTGGGTAGTAACTAGTAACTTGCCAGTTGAGATAGTGCCAGCGACTGTCAATTCGCTCGGATCATCATCAGTGCGCCATCCGGGCTGAATGATTGTGGAATATCCTTCGTGAATCCGCCTGACCTCGAGGCTTGGACATGTGAGCACGTTGCGCCACCGATCTGCAGGAAAGATAGAGATGCCATTCCCATTACAAGACAACGTTGTCCGACTCTAGCTGCACTGGCAAATTCGGACAAATCACTCCTCCTTGATACCATGCTGAATCTTGTCGAACCACAGTCGCGAGTCAAAAAGCACTACAAACGGAATACTAGGCCCATTCGGTATACATATTTACCGAACACACTCCGAGTCGCGTTTTTGGCGCCACACTGGGCAGACGTAGTTGGGGATTGAGCCGGAATTGATTTTCGCACAGCATCCGCGACGTGCACGTTCGTGGAAACTTAGCTGGAAGAGGAGCAAGTAAGTCACTCTTTTTGCAATTACGGGATGGAAGTCAACCTCAACTCTGGATTCGTTTCTTCTTCTAGTTGACCTACTATGTACCATGGTCAGCGCGTGCACCTTGTGCTGACCATCAACCTGGCCCGGGACTGGATCATATCGATCGGATCCGCCACTCCCAGTCGCCAATCGATCATTTACCATCGTAGCGCTCTTGCGGTGACGTTTGATTATCTCTTTGAGACGATACCCTGGGTTAAAACTCAACAAGGTCCGATGTATGCTCTCGGATTCCTGGCTCCCGAGGTCACGCAGGACCGGAAAGGCCGTGCCAACGCCTAACGTGTAAGGGGAAGGTCCTTTTTTCATAATTCCCCATTGTCTCCTCGCACCTTGCGGCCAAGTCGTCGGGAGTATTATGCGCTACGTCTGACCCCTCGCTGAAGAGTATTACCTTCCCATGCAAGCCATCGTCAGGGTTTAAAAGCCGCCAAGGGCTCTGTTTCTCGTCAAACCAACAATTTTCATCCACATCGACTTTCACTCGTAGCATCATGCTCTTCCGTCTATCATTCGTGACCCTCATCCTTGCTGCGGTTTCCCTCGGGACCCCGGTCAAGCGTGACGCGGCTAAGGTTGAGTCGGACATCACGGATCTGGGGAATCGGGTGGAGGCGCTCGACACGTCAGTTAACGCACTCCCCAACAGCGGTGGCACGCTCGTCCAAGTAATGGTGAGTGTCCCCAGCAGCTTCCTGCACTTCTTCTCTATGTACGTCTGAAACCTGATTGACATACACCTGAAAGGCCATCCATGAGGAGGCTACCAAGGTCAACGACGCCGTCACGTCCGCGACGAATGATGTCGATGTAAGTGCTATCGACGTTCTCGCTCGTGATGACGACTTCTCACTTTTCCGTCATGTCGCACAATAGGTTAGTGCCGATTTCACTGATACGCAATTTGACACCATCAACGGACGTTTGGCGGAACTCGCACCCCTCGTCAAGAAAGCGCTTGATGACCTTGTGGCCAAAAAATCCGCCATTGCGGCCGACGATGCGACCTCGATCGCCGAGTCAGACCTCAAGAACCTCAAGACCAGTACCGACAAGTTTGGCAGTGCGATTTTGGC
>JBBPSD010001232.1:0-10811 GCA_038093415.1 Xerocomellus chrysenteron | reverse complement strand
GGGGGGGGGTTGGGTGGGGCGGGTTGGGGGGCGGCGATTTGGGGGCTGGGGGGGGGGGGGGGGGGTGGGTGTCGATGGCACGCGGACGAGCGTGCGGGTGAAGCGTCGACAAGAACTGGGAGTGGCACGGCAACGCGTCGGAGTGGCGTCGTGTTGTCTCCCTTGGACTATTGCACTAGAGGATGCCACCGGTAGTATTGCAGTGTCTAGCACTCTCAGAAGTAGTCGCTAACGACTTTTGCTACGTCTGAATCTTACTTCAATGTCATCACACAAAAGTTGAATATCCGAGAGCTCCGGAACGGATCCCTCATGTCGTGTCAGAACGCGGTTGGATCGTGATATCATAGCAACTGCTGCCGGGGCTAAGAATTTGGAACTCGAAGACAAAGGAACAACGGGAAGGAACATGTCCGTTGACCCATGGCATTGAACACGCCAGACCTTTCCGTTCCTCGAACGCACGTGATCGAGATCCATGCACTTGGGGGCCGCAGTTTATATAATCTAGGGGGTGGGACCCCAGACGCATACGTAACCCCACTTGCATCGGCCAAGACCACAACAAGCTTTTTTCAACACAGCCCGCGCAGGACACCACCGACGACGACGACGACGATATCTCTGACGGCTCTTCCAGATGAGCGACAATCCTACGCTGTTCCCCGCTGCAAAGCTCGGGGAGTATACCGTCATTGGGGACATCGCCGAAGGCACCTTTGGAAAAGTCAAGAGTACGTCCCTCCCTGATGCCGATCGCCCCTTCGTTTGCGGTTGATACCCCCTTTTTTTTTTTCATCTTGCCAGTGGCAACGCATACCATCACTAGACAAAGGGTCGCCATGAAGTATATCTCCAAGGCCGTCATTCACATGACGAAAACCAAGACCCGGGTCCAGCGCGAGGTCGAGTACATGCGTACCCTTCGGCATCCACATATCGTCAAGCTGTATGTCCACATCCGTATATCTACACGAGCGCCTCTTTGTGACACGTGCGACACGTAGATACGAGGTTATATCCACCCCGACAGATATCATAATTGTTTTGGAGTACGCCGGTGGCGAGCTCTTCAACTACATCGTCAACAATGGACGCATGCCGGAGCCACGCGCTCGTAAATTCTTCCAACAACTCATATCCGGTATCGAGTACAGCCACAAATTGAAGATCGTCCATCGAGATTTAAAGCCGGAGAACGTCCTCCTCGATGACGACCTCAACGTCAAGATTGCCGATTTTGGTCTCTCGAATGAAATCAAGGATGGGGACTTTCTAAAGACGAGTTGTGGCAGTCCGAATTATGCCGCTCCGGAGGTCATCCGGGGTGGCCTTTACACGGGCCCGGAGATCGACGTTTGGAGCTGTGGAGTTATTCTTTATGTCATGCTTTGTGGGAGACTTCCATTCGAGGACGACGACGTCCAGACCCTTTTCACAAAAATCAGTCGTACGTCCGCTTCATCGTCTCCTCTCACTCGGTAACTCAACGAATGTGGTTTCTTTGGTGTACAGAGGGAAGCTACCACATGCCGAGCTATCTTGGTGCTGACGCAAAGGGCCTCATCAATGCGATGCTTGCGGTCGACCCTGTCAAACGGATAACCATCCCCGAGATCACGCAGCATCCATTCTACACGACTGATCTTCGACGTTACCTCACCCCTCTTCCACCACCCCCCGGTCCTGTTCTTGGCACGCTCTCGTCGCTGGTGACACCCGCAAAGGCACTGGATTTCGAAATCATCGAAGGATTGGGCCGGATTGAGGAGGATGTCGTCGACGAGCTTGCGTCGAGAATGGAAGGGGTGGACAAGGAGGACATTTGGGAATGTCTACGGAGGGACGACGGTGTTCAGGGGAACGCCGTCAAGGTAGCTTACATGCTACTGCGCGATAAGCGCAGGGCTGGAAGAGACCGTAAGCGCTGCCGTGTTACACCAGTATTCCAGCTGACGATATCTAGTGGCAGAATTCGAGGAGCAAGAGCGCGATGCCAAGTTGGCAGCCATGGACGTCAGTAATATTCCCCATCTTCTCTGCTACCAACGTTTTTGCTCAAGTTTGAAGTTTAGCCTAGGAATACGATGTCGCCCACCACACTTTCACCGACGAGCGACTTGGAAGACAATCCTTTTGAAGCCGAGTTCAATGGCAACTCCGACGACGACGAAATTGATGACGGACTTGATTTCTCGACTCCTCCTACCGACGGTGAAATTAGCAGCTTTGCCGTCCTCAACTCCTCCCTCCCACTTCCCGACCAACTCCCCGAGCAACACCACCTTGCCTCGTACGCCAACGCCAAACGCACATGGCCTATCGCGAAAGAAAAGAAACAGCATCGGACGAAGTGGCACTTTGGCATTCGGAGCCGGTCGCCGCCGATGGAGGTCATGCTGGAGATATACCGCACGCTCAAGACGCTTGGGATGGAGTGGAAGGAGAAGCGGAATCTTGGGGGTTTAGGTGGTGTTCGACCGCAACGGCAGCGATCGGGCACGAACGGCGCCAGGATTGAGCGTGCCAAGGAATTGGACGGGTGTGACACCGTCGATTTGCGGGCAGCTGCGAGTGTCTATTTCATAGAGACACGAGGGAGGGTTCAAGATGTGGTGGTACGTGCACACAAACGATGACGACCCCGACGATGCTCACACACGTTGTAGGTGCTCATGAACCTACAACTCTACATGGTCGACTCGATAAATTATTTGGTCGACTTTCACCACAAGAAGACGTACAAGGCATCGACGGAACTTGGCTCCGGGAAATTCGAGATGGCCAACCCGGATACGCTGCTGCCTGAGACGAGCTCCGACGGACGTTCGATCAAGGACGGACACGCGGTCAAGGAGGACGAAGTCGTCTCCCCTTTCGTCTTCATGGACGTCGCCTGCCGTCTCATTCTCGAACTGGCTGGCGGGGGAGAGTGAACAGCCACACCCTCCCCGCGCACATACACGCGCGCATGGTTGCAGATTGCAGGTCTACGCTCGACTCTCGAGTGTTTTTGTATCACGTCAGTCCCATCATTTCCATAGATCTCTGCTTTTCTGTTGTTGTTGTTATTTGCTCACTCGTTGTTTGTAACTGTCGAGTCTGCAGTTTAGCTGCTCTCCCCACTTTTCTTTCTTTCTTTTTTACCCAGCAATACCATTTGTACTAGTACGATTATATGCTTGGTTATGTACTCACGCGCGCCCCCTACCTCTTTTTCTCACTCTCACTCTTCGGATCGTCCCACAGTCACGGAAACTGGTGGTGCTTATCGCATTTCAAATACTAACCTTCGACACACGTAGTCAACGATACTGGCTTTGGATCCTGTACGTTTCGGTCGCTCGTTTTCTCTATTTTTTGCTACGAGAATATAATCCACTAGACTTGAGCGTCGCGCGAGCAAGCGTAGAGGGAAGGGGATCGAGATCGGCCCTGGGGACACAATGTTGGAGATGCGTTCGTCGTCGTGTGATGTTGGCGTCGTTCGGGATCGCTCGGTGCAGGGGACTCAGGCTAGGAATGTCCATGTCGAGTTGGTTGTACGGTGCAGGACCGAGCCGCGAGGGGTTACCCAAACGATCGGAAAGAGGGTTGACGGGAGTGTTACCGGAGGACGAGGTGGAGTCCAGTCCTTGCCATACACTGGCCGATCTCGGACCCCGCCCTCTCCACCCTCGAACATTGGGCTCGGCGATATGCACTGAACGCGTGCTCAAGTGGGGGGCGAATACAAGGGGAGGGGGTTCGACGTGCTTTCTACGAGTTCGAGTCAACTCTCTCGATCGATCGGACCGATTTGCGAGCGTTCAGAAAGACCCTTGGGAAACGTCTCTCTCGATGGTGCCCGCTATCCACCCCTCTATCTCTTTCGTTATCTCGGTGTCGACCGTTCGAGACGTTTTATACGAAGACCAAGTTGTCGCGCTCTAGGCGTCCTTGGTGTCACGGATGACCTAAATAAGGGCAGATGACAAACGATGGTATCTCTGAGCTCCTCGGACTTCGGCTCTCTCTCCAGGATTCTGTGTAATTCATCATCCAATCCGAATGGAAACTGTGACATACCCAGAGCCGTAACAGGGGGGCATGCGACGTTTTTGTAGTCGCGACGTATCCGCTGCCACGTTTCGTTGAAGCAATTCAAGATATGCGCGAGCGCCTGCAAAGGCTTTTGTAACTGGAATTGGATATTTCGGTGAACTCGGGGGGCGCGGAGGTTGCCCCAGTTGAAAGCTCCCGCCGTTGAGCCATCACGAGGCGTGAAGAGAAAAATAAAACTTTTTACCTACCAGGCTCGACCCGTAGCACGCTCATACGAGTGCGAGGTTGATCGTCTTCTGATGGTCAACCTCGCATTCAAATACAACGTGCCCTGGGATGCCTGTATAGCCCATGACAGCGGCGAGAATATACCCACCCGTCGGACGGGAAGCGCGCAGTACCCATGACAAGGGTCAGAACACCGTTGGTCTCGGTCCAAGTACCACCTCTTCGGCGATAGAGAGGTGGCGACAGTCGGGGTTGGTCTGATGGACACGAAACGCAATGATGTAGGAGATGATGCCAAAGATCGTTACCTTTAGTACAATGATGGGAAGAAAAGGACCGACTCATTGGGTCATCAGTATGAAGAAACCTGTTGGAGGTGAATAATGGTCGGGGATTGGGACCCTTCATGCGGGTGCAACTTCTAGTGGAAAAAAAACCGATGCTAACTCGTGTTGTGCTATGAAAACATCTACGAGTCCTTTAGACACTGTGCCTGGTCCGATTTCGATCTGCAACTATGGTTTTGCGTTCATCTCCGTTGCTCGGCACCCTTTGAAACATTATTGCGTTCATTGCGAGTCCGTTCCAGACGGGATGAACCACTAACTGCGGCGGGTGGGATCATGATCGAGTAGAATCGAGCTTGCCTCCTCACCAATCGAATCATTCCTGAGTGACAGCAGCGACTGGAAGGGCTACAGAAGGGGTTCGGATGTTTCTCGATCTGAAAAGATGTTTAAAGAAAACGAGGTGAAGTAACAATACACTGGGCTGCCTGAGCTTAAAATCCGACTGAAGTACGCAAGGCCTGCTACCGCAGCCGCAGATCGATTCTACATACCAGGTGGCAGACTAGAAATAATGTTAAATCAGAAAACTTGGCGGGAGGGCTCAAGGAGAGAATGAATGTTCCTTACCTGTGCGGGCCCTGGTTCAAGAACTTTCCGAGGGCTCCATTCTCAAATGATGCTCATAGTGGTAGTCAATTGGCCGCCTGATCTATGAGCCAAGTAGTCATGATATTCTAGTCCTCGTGGTCGCCTTAGAGCCCCGAGGTTGCGGCCGTGGGCGAAGGTAGACAGTGTATGGACGCATTGACTGTCCGATTCAAGTTGACCAACACAGGCTCGCGGTAAACATAATTAGTTTGCAAGCCAACCCATAATACTCTAGCACTGTATGTTTAAAGAACGTGCTCGATGAGTTTAGTATGTCACCATACAATGAGCCGGCTGATGAGCCTGCCTGGCCGGGGTTTGTCAGGTGACGGATGAGAGCATTCTGACTCCAGCCAGAGTGCCACTTGAAAGTCTGGAAGTAAGAACCACCACATTCAATTTCGCCATGCACACCGTGACTGGTTTAGCATGAGCGTTTTCGGACGTTTCCGGGTCGGAGACCGAAAGTGTGCACTTGTGAGTCGCCACATGCCACACTGTGAAGTCACTGATCAATCGATCTCGATCAGTACTCTGATATGAGAGCGAGGGCTGTGTGGCAGCCTGTATGTCGAAACCGGGATTGGTCAGAGTTTTCAGAAGGGCAGCATGCATCTCTGATTTGTATCGCAGACTGGGATCAGGCCAGATTACCATATCCACCGAGTCGAATCTCCCAGTTCCTAATTGTATTTGTTGGAGCGTACGGATAAAACAAACTTTAAACCGTGCGTACCCACTAAAACCCGCTTGCGATTGGTCGATCCCGACTACAATGCGTCGCCGGTATCTGCCGCAAACGTGTTAACGGCGAGGTGCAGCCACATCCACTTGGCAGTCCCTGACCCTTCTTCCTGTGCTAATGAAATTCTGTCGAGCTGCAGTGCTTCAAGTTCCGGTTGTACTGCATGATCACTGGCATTGGACATTCCGTCGCTGAAATGTATGACTTTTCACGGACTCCTGCGGGATATGGGTGGTAGTGAATATTCAGTAAACTGACACTTGCGACGAGCTTCTTGGCTCGCAGTTTGTTTGTGAGTAAATCAGAAAATGCCCATAAAAGCACAGAACTGATCATGAAGTAGGCTATGCAAACCGCGGCATCGCGTTTCGATGCGCCCATGATACTACTCAAGTAGCTGTCCTTCCAAGATCATGATGATCTTTTGTTGTTCGGATCCATTCTCAGGGAATACATATACACCACGCACAAATCTGAATTCGGTCTCCGTTTTCGACGTCGTTGCCTATCCCTGCCAGCTGAAGCACAGTCAAGTAAGTACGAGTCATGTCCACCAGCTCACTCGCCCCATTGTATGGAACCATATATGGACCGTTGTACTTTTCCACTCTCATGTCGACCGCCCTTTACGGTGTCACATGTATGCAAACGTGAGTGCCTTTGTTCCGAAGTGTATTGCAGTGATTGAGCAGGGCACATTCGGGCAGATTCTTTTACTATGTCCAGTAAGGCCCCCGTCTCTTAACCTTCTTCGTCGGTTTATGAAGTCGCCGTTCTAGCTATCAGAACGATTCTCGGCGCATGAAGAGCTTTGTAAGTCAACTTCTAAAATGCCTATCGTGATAATGTAATGTTCTTTTCAGGTGGCAGCCCTATGGTCCAGCCCTTCTTGATTCTGTTTGCAATGCCCCCTGACGCTTCACGATAGGGCGTTTGATACGATTCACGAAGCTTTGACTGTTTCCGGCGGTTCGTATTTCTACATGCACAGTATTCAAGCATCTTATCTCATTCCTGTTGATCTTGTGTCCCACATAGTGTACAAATACATCATGGCTGGCCTAGTGGATCCATCGGCAATACTGAACGGCGTAGCGTGAGTTATTGATTTCATAATCCCATGCTTTACATCTTGATATTCTCTTAGAGAATTCAACGTAAGTTCCATCATTGGCGTTTTTGGAAGGTCTACCGACAAGTAGCAGTTACAGATACTCTCGGCGGTACCCGTTTTCTTCTTCTTCTTGGAACGATAGGACTCATATTATTCAGGCCCTGGTTTCAATGCCGACACAGGGCTTTTTCGTCTATCGTTTCTACATTTGTGCGTATGGACCTTGAAATTCTTATTTCTTACTCACGGCCATTCAGTTAGCGGGAAGAATATTGTGGCACCACTCTTATGGGTAGGGTGTTTATACCCATAGAGAATTCTAATGTCATTTAAATCGTGTTGTGTAGATTATCCAAGCGATCTACCAGTTTGGTAAGACTTCACACACTTTCGAGGGACTTGAGTCTAACAGGGTTTTCTGAACATCAGTGGCTGCTATCCGTAAGTTGACATCGATCGGATTCGTACCAGTAAATTCTGATTAGTACATTTCAGTCTATGAAGCGAAATCGTTCTATAGTGTGGATGGGTTCGTTCATTCGTTTTGCACAGACTGCGATTTGTTCGTATATGTTTACTATTCGCTTCCAGAAGCATACAAGTTGTTGGGATGACTGTGCTCGCCGACAGTTTCTTCACGGTAGCTATATTCTTTCAGTTCTGAATTAATGACCTCAGTATCTGGCGGACAGGGTTTAGTCATTTCGTCTCTCGCTCTCGCCGCCGCGGTAGATGTCTTGATCGCAATGGCCTTGACGTACTTACTTGTCCGCACGCGATCCGCCATCACTGGAATCGCAAAGTAAGCACTTATGTCTTGTCGCCGAGAAAACACAACTAAATGTTGGTCCACAAGTACGGCACACATTTTACAACGTCTCACCATCTTTGCAGTGAATACGGGTATCTGGACGGCCACGTTTGCTGTCTTGGCCGTCATCTTGGTGCGTGTCGTTCATCACTGGCACGTTTTTCGGCTTTTTTTTTCAAGCCTGACACAGTCACCGTAGCTGCATGTCTTTCCGTCGAATCTTCTCTATGTGGTGTTTGGTATTCCGCTTAGCTCGCTCTACTGTAACACAGTCCTCGCCAACTTGAATGCTAGAGCGTACATTCGGGGTGAATCGACGACGCACAATCCCGATACAGATTTGGTGATTATGTCGCCTGAGTTCGGCGACACCAAGGCCGAGGATCGGGGCGGGGAGACGAAGCCATTTTCTTCCACACATCTGGTGAGTGTTCACGATCCAAGTTGGTTAACCTCTTGTGTACCTATGACGATTATCGTGGTAGAACATTGGGAAGACCACGGAAGTGGTGACATTTAGGGATGCCGACCGGTCCGCGACACCTGAGAACAGTGTGTGAGCTTGGTGTTTTTAACGATGCCGAGACATATTGTGGAAGAGTAGACCTCGGAGGAGGAGGAGGATTATGTATAGAGTGTATATGTTGAAATCGTGTCTTGAATTCTAGTATGGTATGCTAAAACGACAGTGACCATGACAACGAAGCACATTGAAGTTCCCAACAAAAATTGTTTGTCTTCTAGTCACAAGCGATGGTCGTGTTTACAAAGACGGGGTTGTCTACTGGGTTTGTATGAGGCATGGTGCACTCAAATCTCGGCTGAAAAGAACAAACTTCCGTATTCAAGACGTGGATAGATGATATACACACATACTTTCGATTACCCGCGCCAGAGATCGCTCGACAAAATTCCATTTTGTTCACCTCCCCGTCAAGCAAATCTCCATCCATCGCAAAAGTGGGAATGTCACTGCTGTAAAACAAGCTGCGAGCTACGCACGAAAAAAGAAATCCGTCAGTGATATGGACTGGTTTGGGACGGTGATATCAAGAAATGGTGATGTACCTCGAATCCGAGATCGGCGCCATGCGTCCCACCGGCCATTTTCCCGATCGGTCCTGTGTACCATACTTGCGACATTCCGACCACCGCGCCGGCTATTCCGAAACAGCACGCCAACAGGCCTGCGATGCCAATTGGAAGTCTTCGAGTGAACAAGGGAGAATCAAGCGTATAGGAATACGGTACAGTCGGAGACACCATATAAGAGCACATCAGGATGTCGTCGCGATAGCCAGGTAGAACAAGAGGCACGTACTTGGAAGGGTTATCCCAATCTGCCAAGTTATATCCTCCCAACCGACTCCCTTTCCGGCGAAATAGGAAATGTTCCTCCGCAACAATGACGATAAAGAATGCTATCCAATAACTTAATATGGACAAAAAGTTGGTGAGGAGAGTACTAAAATGCTCCCGTCCGGCAACAGCAGCAACGGTATAGACAACAAAAACGAGGAACACCCAGAGAAAGCGGGGTACCATGGCAAAGGGACGACCGAGGGCTTGTATGGAGAGAGCGGCGGAATATGTACCGAGAGTGTTGTTCGCACTTTTCGTGAACGCATAAGCACGAGAGTAGGTCAAGACACAAAAGACACACATTGCGCTGAACGCCAATATCACCAGAAGGAACTTTCCACCGCCTCCCCAAGGCGATAACACCTGTGCGACCAACGCACCTGTGTTTCCACTTGAACCGAAAGCAGCGACATAGACGGGATCGGTGATTGTCATCAACGTAGCGCCCAGTATCAAAGAGAAGGTTGTCGAAAGGAACAAACCACAGAACGTCAATATGAATACATGCCAAGAATTCATATCGACCGGTAAGCGAACATTGTAGTCAGCAGCAATGGCCGACCAGCTTGCGACTGCACCAAAGATGATTGCGCCGAAGCTAAGAATGTCTGCGCTTAGTGTTCTCCCGGTGTCTTCCAATGGCTTTTGGGCATATACATCAAATCCGGCTTTGCTACCGAGTCCATAGAGACAGCACATGATGAAAAATGTGACCATCCAGGCGTAACGCTCGTAGACGTGGACCATGTCGTAACCGATAAAACAAGGAATGAGACAACAGACACCGATGATGATGATGCCACCAACGAGGGGGAGTGCGTTTGCATCGATCGAGGCAAGCATCTGACCACTGAGAATGACGGTTACCGTAGCCCAGCCGAATCTAAAGGGCGAGTGTCAACGGGGCTTGTAGCAAGCATTGAGAAGAAAACGAACTGAGTGATGATATTGAGGACAGAAAAAAAAGCGCCACCCAAGTACCCTGAACTATAACGGGAGATGATCATTGTACGCAAGCCAGTCTGTGGACCAAGGGTGGCAATAAATGCCGCTGCTACACTACCGAGGAGTGTAAAGCAGAGGATAGTTGCCACAGTATGACTAGGGTAGGTGTAAGTACAACCTGAAGTTAATACAGGTAGCCGGAGACCCACGGGAGGGTAAGAGTGAAAGCGTATTGGCCCAATACACCTCCAGATATAGCCGCAAGTGTTATGTTCGCCGACCCATTCCATTGGTGAGGCACGAAACAAGACCGAGAAAGTGGACATACCACCACATTAATAGACTAGAAGGGATGATAAGCGCATGCTCGGATACGACCAAACGTAGAGGAAACAAACTTGTTCCAGGAATGTTTGGATTCCCTCTGGTTTTCTGGCACACGCTCTACGCCTCTTGCTTCGACACCACTCTTGAAGAGTTTGGAGAGAAGAGGGCCAAAGACACCGAAGCGTTTTGCAATCACTTGGTCGGGCGCATCCTCGACTGTGTACATCTCGGGGTCTCCGCTCTCGGCACCTTTTTCCTTGTCATAGGATCCGCGGCTGCTGTCCTTGGACATGTTGA
>JBBPSD010001231.1:0-10821 GCA_038093415.1 Xerocomellus chrysenteron | reverse complement strand
ACCTTCCCTCCTTGGATGACTCCCTTTCCAAGGGTGCTGCCCATAGTTAAGGTAAAAGGGGGAGTAGCCCGTGGACGAGTGGACCTTGTCATTGTAGGAGAATTCAGCAAGCGCCAGCCACTTGGACCAGTCAGACTGATGGTAATTGGTGAAAACCCGGAGGTAGTGTTTGACTTCCTGATTGAGTTATTCTGTCTGACCGTCCGTTTGTGGGTGGTATACAGTGCTGGCGTTACTGGTGATGCCAAGTTGCAGGTGTAACTCCCGCATGAATCCTGAACTGAAGTTGGATCCACGGTTGCTGATGACCTTCCACAGGAGTCCATGGTGTTGAAAGACCTGGCCTCGGAGGGTCCTTGCAACTCTGGAGGAGGAGATCTCAAGATGGGAGGCGATGACTTTCAACATCTTGGAGAAGTGATCAACAATCACCAGGATGGCATTGTGACCTTGGGATTCTGGAAGAGGGCCGATTAGATTGATAGAGATATGTTCCCAAGGTTGAGTCGGGACTTTGTTGGGATGTAAAGGGGCAGCAATGGGGGTATGTCAAGGTTTGGTTCATTGGCAAGTTTCACACCCGGCTACATACTTTCGTACGTCACGTAGGATGCAAGGCCACCAATAGTTCCTAGTGATGAGCTCATGAGTTTTGTATTGACCCGGATGGCCTGCTAAACGGGAGTCGTGATGTTCTCGGATTATATCTTCTCGTAACTTCTTATCAACTGGGATATATATCCGACCATTCCAAACAACAACACCCTCCCATTCCTCCCAGCCTTCAATCCTAGCATCTAGGTTTTGTTGCACCACTTGATCTTGGTTCGTCACCCGTCATCATATTCTGTCGACAAAAGTCAAGTTGTCCAGGATCAACTCCACCTGACAGAAGAGCTCAGGTTCAAGGAGAACAACATTTTCATTGTCATCCTTCCCTCTGTTATGATCTGGTCATCTTGATAAGAGATCAGCTTTGATGTGGGCACGTCCCGGCTGGTGGTGTAAGGTAAAATTGTAGTTGGCAAGTTCAGTGACCCAACAAGCTTGCTGACGATTGAGTTTTTGGGGTTTGCGAAAGTACACAAGGTTTTGATGGTCCATCCAGATTTCAAAATCAGCTGAGGATCCCATGAGGTGATGTCGCCATTCAGAGAGGGCAGTCATTATGGTTAAGAGTTCTTGATCATATATTTCGTAGTTACGTTCAGTTTCAGAGAGAGATTTCAAGAGAAAGGCGATAGGACGCCAAGTGGAGTGTTGAAATTGAGAAAGGACGGCACCCAGAGTGTGCCCCAAACTGTCAGCCTTGACTCGAAAAGGGTCGGAATCAGTAGGGATGGTGAGTACAGGTGCTGAGGTAACAGAGGTTTTCAACGTGTCAAAAGCGTGTTGTTGGTCATCACCCCAAGTCCATGATGTGTTACCCGTCAAGGAGGTAAGGGGTTTAGCAATGTCACCAAAGCCACGGATGAAGTGACGATAGAAGTTGAGAAAACCTAAGAAAGATTGTACTTCCTTTTTACAAGTAGGAGTGGGCCACTGTGTAACACCTTGGACCTTAACTGGATCCATTCATATCTCTCCTTCCGAGATGATGAGGCCAAGATACTCAATCTCCGTTTGTTCTAAGTTGCATTTCTCCAGTTTAAGGTAGAGTTTATGACGTCACAAGACTTGGAGTACATGGGAGGTGATCTGACGATGCTCCTCGAGGGTCTTGGTAAAAATCAAAATATCGTCAAGGTAGACAAGTACCTTCCCTTCGGCAATAAGATCATGGAAAATATCGTTCATCAGGTTTTGGAAAGTGGAAGGGGAATTGGTTAGGCCAAAGAACATGACGGTCAGTTCGAAGAGCCGGAGATTAGTTTGGAATGCCACCTTCCACTTGTCACCCTCCCGTATCCGTACATTATTATACCCCCAATGTACATCGAGCTTGGTGAAGTACTTTGCACCCTTTAGCTTGTTTACCAACTCGGGAATGAGAGGGAGGGGGTATTGGTTTTTGACGGTAAACGCATTCAGCTTCCGATAGTCCTGGACAGGTCGAAGCTTCCCATCTTTCTTTTTAACAAAGAAGAAGGCTGAAGCAAATGGGGATTTGGATGGACGAATACAGCCAGAATGAAGGTTCTCTTCCATGAATGCCTGGAGTTCCCGTTGTTCCTCAGGGCTAAGATTGTAGACCTTACAGTCAATGACATGGTCTCCTGGGGTGAGGTCAATAGCATGGTCCCATGGGCGTCGCTCAGGGAGCTCATCAAAAGACTCCTTACTGAAGATGTCATGAAACTGATGATAATGGGGGGGAACAGTCTCTTCGAATGATTTGGTCCCAGATGGTTTTAATGCTTTCTCAGTGAGCTGTTGAGCGGTGGTGGTATGAGCTTGAAGATGGTGTCCTCCCGTCACCCGGTATCCGAACATGTCAAAGGCAAAGATTCAATCTCCATCTTTAACTTCCCCAGTTGGAAAGGTCTCCACTTCCCCTGGCTTATCCTCTTCCTCTGGTTCCAACAAGAGGAGTGAGAGTTGGCAGGCTTTGGGACAACGGTTAAACTTGAGCTCGCCCAACTGCCAATCAACAGATGGATTATGGAAGTGCAACCACTCGTGGCCTAAGAACACATTGCTTTTGCCAAGATCTGTCACACTGAAAGTAATTTGTTCGGAGCGTGTCCCTATGGTCATGCAAAGTGTGATATAGTGAGTGATTGAACCTGCCTTATTCAGTGTCCCATCTGCATTATAGACTGGAATTGGGTGGGGTAGGGGTTGAGCATTGAGTCCTTTGGCCTTGACAAAGCCAGCATCAATAGAAGACCCAGTACATCCGCTGTCTATGAGAGCTTTCAAGACAAAGTGTCGTTGGTCGTCTAGCGTCATGAGGTCAGCATTGAGAGTGAGGGAATTTCCCAGACCGCGGATAAAACATTTGGGACCATGAAGATCTTGGATAGCTCCTGCAGCATCCTCGAGTGATAGCTTATTGAGTTCAATCAGGACCTCTTCTGTTGCCTCTGCCTACCAGTGAGAATGGAAAAGTGTGTGGAGGAGGGCAGCTGCTCGAGGACTAGTTTGGTCACAAAGACATTGAGCATACCAAGGAGAAGACCAGGGTGGAAACCTCGTCTTAGTTGAGTCTGAACTTGAAGGTGGCGCTAGGTTCAATCATGAGTTGGTAGTGGGCAAGGCATTGGGTTTGGATTCATTGGAAGTTACTGTACAGGGTGTAGACTTGGGAACTGAAGATGGAACCGACTCTGGGACCAAACCTTTGGTCGGAGAGGTTGCACTGTCTCCCAACCCTTTCAAAAATCCTTCAAGAACTCTTGCTTCTCTTCTTCTGTAAGCTCCGAAGCCATGTGCCGAAGGTATTGAGAGCGAGGGGTACGTGGACGAGGGCAGTCGCAAGAGAAGTGGCTGGGTTCACCACAGTTGTAGCAAACTTGCTGCCCTCAGGATCTACTCATGTCCATTGGCTGTCCAGATCCTCCAAAGGTGACTTCTGTCATGTCACGTCGGTCTCCGGAGGGTCCAGCAAGCTTGGGAGCCCCCACGACAGGGTCTCGAGAAAAGGGTTGGGAGGTGGTTTGGGTTTGAGAACTTTGTGGGATGAAGGTGGTGGTAGGGCGAACAGCAGCACCTGGAATCGGGGGAACTCTACCTCCGTGACGGCTTTCTATCAACTTGCCTGTTTCCTTTATCGAGGTCACGAAGGTCTCGAAGTTGCAGGTCTTGTACATGCGGAAGCTATCCTCCATAGCATGGGATTCATGTTCATTTTGAGGACATCGATGACGTGGTCTGCTTCTGGAGTGTCGGAGGTGATAGTACTAGGATAGCCAGCATCGCTGAGGACTTGTCTAAACAGGATAATGTACTGATCCGTAAGCACTGTTCCCTGCTTGAGCCGGCAAAGATGGGCTTGGGCATTGGCCATCTTGCTGATAGGGGCATAAGCTTCCTTGAGCGTGGTGACGAAAGTCGACCAGACGCAGCAATGGGAATCATTTCGGGGTTTGGCAAGCTCAGTCTTGCTGTACGCCCCTGACCATGTCGCCACTGGACCATTGTTCATATACAGACATGTCCCAAGAACCTTTTGTTCGTCTGTAGCCCCCTGAATGCAGGCCCAATACATTTCGACATGACGAAACCAGTCCGTGAACTTCGTCTTGTCTCCATTGAAGGTGGGGGGGGGCTTAGTTGGTTTAAAAGTCGCCATGATGAAGGATGGGGTAGACAATAGATAGAAACTGATTAGGGTTGAGGGTTGGTAACAGCCGCAGGTGGATAAAATAACGTTGTGCTAATGGCAGGTTCGCCAGAAGCTGCAGCAATGACACACACGATTCGCGTTGGGGACTAGAATAGAGAGGCTAAGTAATACAAGCCATTCGAACAGGGACACTGTATCTAGAATAGAGAAGCACAACGTTAAGGGAAAAAGGGGAACAGGACGAGGACAGCTACAAAGTATGGCAGATTACAAAGAATTACTCAGGGACTAGCGGAGATCATAGGCCTCAGGGATTAGGTCGACTCATGACAATTCTGTGCATTTACTGTAAGACCTATGGGCAGGCATTTCTATGAGGGTGTAACCCCATATTGCTAGACAAATCCCCCTGGCATTAACATTGGTACCCTGGCCATATAGCTCAGTGGGTAGAGCACCTGATATAAACCTAGGAGGTTGCTGGTTCAATTCCAGCTCTGGTCACATTTTCTAAAAAAAGCTCCTTCTTGGAGTATGTGTCTGGTGCATCCCTGTCGGCAATCACAAGGACAGAGGCAGTAGCGAGCCAAGACAATGCACCAGAGGTGGTCCCAGCAGCTTTAATTGCCTGGGACTGCTCAATCCTGCTTGGCTCATTGTGCTTTGAGGCTGACTTGAATGCACAGATGTGCACATCCTTCCAGATACTGACTTGGGTCTCATGGTCTTGGGGATGCTTATGCTCATGATTGAGCCATGATTCTCCAATGCATTGATGACCTGTGTGATGTGGGGACTTGCCCAGTGAGGAGCCTTCAACTGTCTTGGACTTGCTTCCTTGCTTGAGCTGCATGAGACCGCTCAGTGAGATGGCAGGGGGGGAGGGCAGAAACGAGGCATACCTTTTCATGCATGGACTTGTTATGAAGGAATGGGGCCACCTTGGTAGCGGTGATGGGAAATGTGGGCAGCATCATCCATAAAGGGTGACTTGCAGCGATCCGCAACTGCTCCTCTTCAAAGCACACTCGATAGTTTCACACTTGGTGCAGATAATACTTTCCTGTACCCTTGCCCTCCATTTCCTTCTGTCTAATTTTCAACCAAACATTGTGTGTCTCACATTTGAGAAGCATCAGGGAACACTGTGTGCATGGCAAGGTGATGGTGGCCAAGGGGCCACAGGTGGGATGGGCAGGGTCCAGGGTCATTGTCAATGACCTGGACTTGGGCTGCTCTGGTGCAGTGGTGTCAGAGGGATGCCTGCTGCAGCATCAGACTGTGTTCTTGGACACTTGTGGATTGACCATCTCAGCAGGGGACAGCTCAGGTGAGGGGGTGGGGATGCTGCATGTGAAAACTTGGGTTCGACAGTAGTAGCTTACATAAGCACGACCTTTTTTGGCCATCAAGTACTGTAGTTTTTTCTTTAGTGACTACACTATAGTTTTCTACAGGTTATGAGCCCTGCAGCTTCCTGTTAGCTCACTCACCAGCCAAAACCCCAAGAAAGTCTTACCCAATGGAGTTTGATGAAGATGTACCACAACTCAAAACAGACAGTCAAAACTGGTCTGCATGGCATGAAAGTGTCACAATGGTCATCAACAAAGCTGGTTTATATTCCTACCTCAATGGCACAGTCTCAGAGCCTAATAGACAACTCAAAGCAACAGCAAAGCTCATTTTAGCTTCAGGAATCCCAGTTTCAATTTTTGGATCATTGCTTTATCTCAAGACTGCTCATGACTACTACAAATATCTGACAAATCGATTCGACAAATCTACAATACAACCCCTACAAGAATGACTACGAAAAAGTGAAGGATGTCGCGACGCAGAGCCACAAGTGGCTGCGCGCACATGAAAACCCTTCGACAGAGCCTGTCGGAAGTGTGGCAAGCGCGGCCACAAGGTGTGCAAATGCAGAACAGTCAGCATTGAGTCGGAAGAACCTAGAGTCGAAGAAAAGCCTACCAGGAATCGTCACAAGCTGAGACACTGCACGGAAAGTAGCCGAGTTGAGAAAAAGGGTCAAAAGGGTCAGAGGGCAGCCGAGAGAGTCAGTAAGGACAAAGCTGCAGCAAGAAGACCGGGCACAGCGACCATGGCCCAAACGACTGCTGGCGTGAGCCTCGTGACCCTGGCGAGCTGCCCAGAACCCAATATGGCCAGTTGGCAGGTCGACGACACGACCGCTGATGCCATGAACCCAAACGCGACATGCACCAGGCCAACAAGGACAGAGGACAAGTCGTCCAACCCACCAGAAGCCCTCCTGAGCACGTCGCTTGAGGGAGGAAGTCGGACTGGAGTGAGTGACAAGCTCGGGAGGGTCCCAGTCGATGAATTGACAACCACACAGCCAACATGGATGCTGCGAGACACCGAGTTGAGCAGGGAGGTCCATGGAGTGGCAAGGAGCCATGAGGAGGCAGCGGGAGTCGACGTCAAGGGTGGAGAAGCCAGCAAGAGGACTTGTACTGGCGACAACGAAGAACGTCGAGCACGTGAGCACATCGACGACGGCGACTCCGAAACAGCAAGTTGACAAGTCAATGACAAAGCCACTGACACCCCCAACCCACATGCAAAGTGCGCAGGGCCGACGAGGCCAGTGGGTACATTGCACGACCCAGCCGACAAGCTGTTTGGAGAGCAAGAAGGTGGCAGGATGGCCAAAGCCGAATCCGTCAGCACGCCAATTGAGGGGCGGAGTGGTTGAGTGGCAACCAACTGCGCTGACGAAGCAAAGCCACTGGGCAAAGCCCTGAGCAACAAGGCAAGCAGTATGGCAAAGGTCCAGGGAGGTCGATATGGAGGTCGACGAGGTAGCGACAACGGCACGACGAACAGCGCCAGCGGCAAGTCACAATGACTTGCACTGAAGGCGTTAGCTGAAGACGAAGCACGTCAGCACCGAGATCGACTCGCAAACAAGTCTGATGACTTACCTGAACCGCCAAAGCCACCCGACGACCCCGCGCAGCAACAAACCAAGTCCCCAAGCGTCAAGCTCAAAGGGGAGAGGAGAGCAGCTTCAAGCTGCGATGTCGAGCCTGTCGAAGGCGAAGCGGACACGTCAGAAGTGCCAGGATGCGACGAGGATGATGAGAAGCAGCCAATGAAGCTGCTAGACATGTCAGTACGCATCAGTAAACAGTCAAAACAAAAAGGTTGAAAGTGCTCACCTGGAGGGACTCAAGTTGACCCGGATGACGACGCGGACGTGTCGACAACATCAGGGAGCGTCGAGGATGTCTGGAAGCGGCCGAAGAAGCTGCCAAACACGTCAGAACGCGAGCACAAATGCTCTAAGCAAAGGAGTCGACGAAACTCACCAAGTAGACCTGGAGAGGAGCCGAATGAGCCAGGTGGCGAGACGGCCATACCAGATGGTCTCCAGAACGACCCAGAACATCCTAGGAGCGTCGGGGGCGAGCGCATCGACAGAACGAACGCACCAAGTCCAGATAAAGCCTCAGGTGGGCATATAGATGACCAGGAGGCGTTAAGATTGACTCACCAAGTCATACCGCCACGTTGAGGCCAAAGCGGGCGCATCGAGTGCATTGGATACGTCGCATATACAGCCCAGAGGCTGGAGTGGCGATCCAGGCGAAGCGCGTGCAGCAGACCTCAATAGCTGAGGCGCGACTTCCATATTAGGAAAGTGCGTGAGCGCTGCATTTTCGGACTCATTGAACAGCAACTTCGACATTTATTTACAGCATCATTTATTGGAATATGAAAGGTATACATTATGTTGTTTTTTACCTACTTTCCTTTGATTCTCCCCATACTCCTTGAGGGGGAGTATCGAAAACTCATCTCATATGGGTTCGACAGTAGTAGCTTACATAAGCACAACCTTATTTTGGTCGTCGAGTACTGTAATTTTTTCTTTAGTGACTACACTATAGTTTTCTACAGATGGCAGGTTCAAGGATGGCAATGGAGCATGATGGATGGGTGCCATGGACGACTGAGGGCACCAGATGTTCAGGTTGGTCTCAAGGGAACCAAGAGGCTTTTAATGCCAAGAGAAAAGGTGCACTAGTGGGCCCTTCACCGCAATCACATTGGCCAAGCTATGGAAAAAATATATGTAAGCATTGCTGAAGCAATATTGGGTGAAGAACGAAATGAGCAGAAGGAAACCTATCTCCACAATGCTGTCAGTGCTTGTGAAATATGTACGTGCAGATGAGACTGCTGTTTGCATGCACAATACCACCATTCGAAAATATTGCAAGTTGATCTGTTGTGAAAAGAGTGCATCTGCAAAACAGCTGAAATGAACACTTAGGTTTGACAGCTTACAAATGTTTACATGATGTAGGGTCTCTGCGTCTGATTGGTGGAGAGGGCCACCAACCCTACAACAATCCAAATTAGATTGTGAAGGTGCAAGTTGGTGACCCAATAGAGAGATAAGATGATCAACAGCATATTGAATCTAATCTAATACACTGGGCAAAGCCAGATTTAGAGGCTCTTCTGCAATATATGGTACGTTTCCTTGTCTGCAAATACATTCACATAATACTGGACATACATACACCTCCATGCATGTTTCACTGCACACTGATACTCCTGGAATTGTGGTACTGTAAATGGGTACCAGTTCGACAGCATGTATGACATCACTGAGGGGAACGACAACACCTATTGAAGATGGGGGGGCATGCTGAACTTTGCATAGCCCAACTTGAACACCAGGACATTGATCAGGCAATGCAACAAGGTCGAAATAGCAGACATAAAGGAAGGGAACGGGAGCAAGGTAGTCGGGAAGGATCTTCTTTGTTTTTGGCATGAATACCGTTTGCACTTGGACAAAGTCTAAATGTTTTAGTTTCAGTAAGAATCTCGTAAATGTAGACATCGAAGAATGAACCACACCAAAATTCTCTGTGTCATTCCTGCACCTCAGGAGCACCGCATTACAATTTCTAAACGGGTGGGTGTTGGAAGGAGGAAACACCTGAATGACTTGGCTCTTCATGATGTATCACATTCAAAACGATGAGTGCAACTGGATGCAGCATTTATTCCAAGTGGAGACCAAACCACAGACATCCCATAGATTGGTCGGATTTCTGCTCTAAGCTGAATGAATATAGTTTGTTATTGCCAGCAGCAAGTCAGGAAGTTGGTAAAGTGTCTGCATTTGAGTGGCTGATAATGTTGCATAATCACAGCATACTGTAACATGGAATATGAGCGCAGCATTTTGGGATAAGAAGCTGGAGGGATTGTTGAAGTGGTTGTGATATCGTCAAGGCCTGTGGAATGTATTTTCCTTCTCTGGATCAATATGTTCAATAAATAATAGTGCTGGATCTACTGCAGCAACTTTGTCATTCTCAATAAGAATGGCATTGTCAAGGGCCATGTTCAAACCTTGTAACAGGTGGTAGAGGTCAAAGCAACAAATAGTCTCCTTGTGATTCAGTAACTCAACAACCTGGTCAATGAAATTGTTGCTCTGGCAGCTTGTGCACTTGAAGGGTGTCTTGCAATGAGTGATGAGAAGTTGCTCACTGATGTCTGCTGTATATTGAATGAGAGTACCATTGTCCTTTGTATGGTGTGCAAAGCTATGCAAAAGCTCGAGCTTTGGAATGTTAAAGTCACCCTTGGCACCCTTGGTCCCCCTTTGTGCACCTGCCTCAAGGATGGCATGTTTCATATCATGGAAGTCTTGCAAAGCTGTGGTCATTGAAGCGAGAGACGAGTGGGTGTGAATGGGATCTTGTGCCCTGTACATGAACTCCACGATGGCGCGCATGCAACAGATAAATTTGTTGAAGAATAGGGTAGTAGCTGGTACTGACTGGGAGCGGATACTAACTGTGGGTATACATGTACATACAAGGATTAGTTCATATGATGCAATCAGATAATTTCAACAAAATTGAGGTGGAACAGACCCATCTAGGAGGGGAACAATAATTCTTTCAATGTTGCGATGGGCTCTCTGCCTGTCATCTGTTTCATGTGTGAAACACCAGAAGCAAAGTACCTGACACCCACACGCTTGTGTTGCTGTTTGTAGCAGGAATCAAGTAGATGATTACCAGCAGCTTCCTTGCACCAAGTGAGGATGTGGTTGAAAAAAAAATTGTGGCACGTATGAAGGATCTCCCCATTCAGAAAGCGAGCTGGGTCAGCAAATCTCCAATGTCTAAAGAAAGGCTGGCGTATGCCCAGTAACTTCACACCTTTCGCTGCTTTCTGGAACCGAGAAAGGTCCCATGGATCCATGTGATTGCACAGTTGGAAGATTTGGCATAGTGTGAATTCAGCTGTTTGTAGAGGATATGGTGTATCATCACCAAAGTCTGATAGTTCCGCTGTAGTTATCGGGAAAGCATTCTTCGAGATGCAAGCAATGAGCTGTTGTTCAGGTAAGTCTGTGATGTACATATGCAACAAGTGGGCTAAAGTAGTGTTATATAAAGCCGGTTGGATCTGCAAGAGCAGTACCATGCTCAGCAACCATCTTCAATGAGTCAAAAATAACATCCAAGCACCAATGGAAGAGGCAGGATATGAGAATCATTTGGTAATCTGGATGGACCTCAAAG
>JBBPSD010001230.1:0-10833 GCA_038093415.1 Xerocomellus chrysenteron | reverse complement strand
GTCGTGTCGTCGACGCTACGAGGGACACATAAGCGCGCCCCTCAGGGGTTTCGATCGATCCCTTTCATTCGCGTTTGCGGCAGAAAGAAGCTTGGGCATGACGTGCTGAGATTCTGTCGTCACGTCTGGCAGCGCTCGCACGTGCAGCGCTTCGTCGCGGATTCGGTCTGGGCTTCGAGACAGGGCTGTTCACGACTCGGAGGAGGCTCAACGGAATGTCTATGTCTGCGTCAGCAACAGAACAGAACTGCAAAACCGTAAACGCACCTCGAGTTCTGCCCACACTTTTTCGGGTCGGCGCAGAGCCATCGCTGACGTGACAGCACTGCGAGGAAAGGGTCTGGAAACCCCCCTCTACGCTTTAAGCTCGCAGCAGACGACTTGCGCGCGCGTCCAGAGCTCAGCTCTTCGATGGAGCGAAAGGATAGCGGACGCTGTGAAGCCAGTGTAGGCACCGGGAATGCTTCCTGTTCCGCTCATGTGGCCTTCCGGATAGATCTGTGTGACTGTCGTAGAGATGCGGCTCGCAGCAGTATCGAGGGCGCCATCCCAGATCGCACAGCATGCGTTTTGGTTACGACTATGAGGTCAGAAAGGGTTCCTTCCAGGCGCTCACGAGGGGGGCGGAGATGATCCAAAATCCGTCTTTCAAAAGGCGATGGCCTAACGTGGGATATCCGTATCCACTACCCACCCCTCTCTTCAGAGATACGTGCTATCCTAGAACCTGGAGGCCCGAGGGAGCATCCAGCCGGGGTAAAGCGTGGGATTCTGGTGAAGGCATATCGTCATAGGCCGATCCCAGAAAACCGACGAAGGCCGCCCCGACCCCATTCCGTCGGATGAAGATTGGGCTGACGTCCTCTTTGAGCTCCGGGTAACGTCTCGATAGCTCGAAATAATCATCGGACGATAAATCTTCGGAGTATTTAGTGGCGAGGAGTCCAATCTGTGGGGTCCTCGATAAGCAAATCACCGTAATACCACCGTTTTATGGCAAAAGTTGGATCGAGATCTGGCGTCTGTTTCCCAGCGCTTGGGTGGACCATCATGATGGAGAGCGCTTACGTCTCTCTTGTGATGAGCATCTCCATAGAGGCCGTCTAGCGGTATGGTGCAGAAGTTCTACCCACAGTGATCGTCTGTACGAGCACACCTACGGACGAAAAGTAAGCCCTGTAGAAGCCGCTGACAAATTTCGGCAAATCGCCGGCATTCCCCAGAGACACGCCTGAAGTTGGACTGTGTAATTAACCTCTTTCGCTCTGTTCCCCGACCAGATTCTTCTCCGGGTTTGACGCGGTTCTTTTGTTGGGCCAACACCGTAATCTGTGAGTCAGTACATCCTCCTCAAAATCCAACCCAGCTCACAATTAACCACGTTCACCCGTGACCCGATAAGCCCTACTAGACCAGGTATGATGGTTTTCACTCAAACCCGCCAGCTAACCCGATTGATTTGGCCATCCTGCCTTTGAAGATGTCGCTTTCGGACATCTCCGACTTGACCGACCTCTCCTCGGAAGAGGATGACGTACCACTCGCCAAACGCAGCTCCAAGGCCAAGAAAGCACCCAAAGAGTACAAGATTACGGGCGTTCTCCGCGCACCTCGAACAGCGCAGTATACCGCCAAGTCGCTTTATGGTACGTCAACGCGCAGTAAAATCCCTTTCCTCGATGCTTACTGCTCGCCCGCTGACAGACCAGATCATCGACAACGCCATAGACCTTGATCCGGAATATCAACGGGGTGAGTATCTGCTTGTGGAACGGATTGTGGCTGGATCTGACCGAGCTCATTCCAAAAGATGTTGTATGGCAGGAAGAAAAGCAGTCTGGGCTGATAGATTCAATACTGCGCAATTACTACATACCCCCGATAATCTTTGGTACGTGAAACTCCTGCGCTGATGATATCAGATTTGACAACGCAATAAACAGCCGTCACAGTCCAAGAGGACGGGAGTGAATTGCGAACCTGTATCGATGGGAAACAGCGTTTGACCTCAATCCAAAGGTAAACTTATGATTTGACTTCATGTACATACGCACGTACTAATTTACCCCGTCATTCCGATGAAGATTCATCGATGGACATGTGAGTTGTCAAACCCGGTAGTACCATTTGTTCTCATGCATTTTGAAATACAGATACCACGTCAGTCGCGCTAGTAATGTCTGTTCGCGCTTCACTGATCATTCCCTATGCGGTCACTAGATAAAGATTCGTGGGTACCTTATCACCTGCAAGTCTGTTTAAATTCAACACTTGGTTGCGCAGATTCACCAATGAGAAGCTTTGGTTCAAGTCAAGTGCGACGAATACAAGGCGCAAGCTTCTCCCTCAGTACCTGAAAACGCAGTTTGCAAACAAACAGATTGTGTGTGTTGAATACACACGGTTGGACAATGACCAAGAACGAGAGATTTTCCAGGCAAGCAAAGCAATCTTTCACGTTGGTCACACCCTTACTGTAGTTCATCGTACATAGAGGGTTCAATTGGGAGTCGCGCTCACACCTGCAGGTGCGTTTTGTTGGATTGTCAACTATTGGTGCTAATGCAACTTTCTGGAAACAGAACGACTGCAGGCGCTTGTTGGTCCGTGGTCTACGGCTATTCGCGAGATCCAAATTCAGGTTCTCGGGGAAGAAGGTTTCGAAGGTTATCTCGACTGGGGTCACGCTCGTGGTCGGGACTTCCAGTGCCTTGCTACGATCGGCTACCTTATTGAGAATCATCCGAAGACTGCGATCCCAGGGACCAAGGCACTCGAGAAATGGCTCCAGAAGGCTCAACCCGTGTCGACTCAACTTCGTGTCGACTTGCATGAAACTTTCCGGGTCTTTGTAACTTTGGCACGTGACAAAAAATACAGCGGATCGCTCAATCGACCTACTCGCGTTTCCCCGATCGAGTTCGTCACGATCGGGGTGTTGATTTTCTTGAAGAGGCAGACTCTGTCGCTCACCCAGATATCCTCTGCTATCGAGAAAATGAGGAAGGACGTACGTGCATCCCACCAGGATATCCGTTCAAACACTCGCGTCACGAAACATTTGATGGAATTTGTGGCCAAAAAAATCAAGGTTTCCGAGCTCAAGAGCGATGGGGAAGGAGATACACCTGCCGCTGTAGCGATAGCAAAGGCAGCTAAACCTGCCAAGCGCAAAAGACCTACGTACTCGGACGACTCAGACTCAGAGCCCACTCCCAAGGTGAAACTCACAAAACAATCAACAAATTCGGCGCCTGCTGGAGGTTGGTGAATTTCGTTTTTGGGTGAAGGTTTACCGATCACTAATTGTATTCAAGCGGTCAAGTCATCAAAACAAGCATCTGGTGCAAATGATCCAAAGACCAGCGGCGTAAAGAAAGCAACAGACGTACCAGTTCACCAAACTAGCCTGGCAAAACAAACATCTGGTGCAAGTAATCCAAAGCCCAGCGACATAAAGAAAGCAGCCGTGCCAATTCCCCAAACTACCCTGGCGAAACCTTCCACGTCATCTCGTACAACCAACAATTCGTTGTCAAACCTTTTACCTGTTCCGGCCAAAAAGTCACCTTTGCCTATGCCCGCAACGCAAACATCGTACAGCCGATCTCCCCCGCCTCCGCGATCCACATCAAATGGTCACAATGTACTATCGAGATCGACCACGTCAAACTCTGCACGTCATACTCCTCTGGTCGTACAGACTGGCTCTGGGGTGAAGATAGAATCACCGCAGATGGGCTCCCTGAACTCCCCGGCTACCTTGTCCGCGATTGACAGACTCGCACCAATCCGCGCTGCCAAGGCGTCCCTCACTTCTGGTACTGGCGTGCAGTCTCCTTCTGTGAGCATGGCCAGCGAAACCAGGATAATGCTTAGCCCTGGTGTAAATACCCCCCAAACACCGGTTGATATTCGACAGAACCCTGCAGTACCCCAGCCTGGAGTGTATCAGACAACAGAGTTATCGCAACCTCCTCCTCCACCGCCTATTCAGTCCTCGTCGCAGCTTTTGCCTGCAAATTCAGGGCAGGGACGCAACATCCCCGCACAGCTCGAAGGGGTATTGCAAGCTCTGCATTCGCAATTCCCGCAACTTGGTTTTCGTCCTCAAAGCAATAATGGTGTGAATCCAGCGACATTTGCCCCAAACATGGAGCCAAGCGGAATTGCTGGTCATCCCACGGCGCCTCTCCCAATGCCTGGGTTTGTGAACACTGGTAGTGCCAATAACTCAGGACATACATCACAGGGACCTTACAATGGAAACATCACGGGTACACAGGCAAATCCAAACCAGTCAGGGTCGTATGGCCAGTGGCCATCATCTAGTTGGGGGATATCAGGAAACGCGACCTCACAACCACAATCTACCATGAACTTCATGACTCCTACCCCGGCTGGTCTGCACACCCTTCCGCAACGCCCAATACCCATCCCAAGCGCTCCAAGCAGTTCCACACGCGCAGAACCACTTGGTCCCTCATCTAGACCAGCGCCGTCGCAGAGCGCGACTCTGGATGGCCGACGAGGACCATACAATAACAATCGACATCGTCCTCCGGATGACAGACGATCAAGCAGACATGATCGCAACCAGGATGACGATCGCAGTAGGGGTAATCGAAACCGGTATCACCGGCGATC
Organism: Xerocomellus chrysenteron; assembly: GCA_038093415.1. Lineage (NCBI taxonomy): Eukaryota > Fungi > Basidiomycota > Agaricomycetes > Boletales > Boletaceae > Xerocomellus > Xerocomellus chrysenteron. The sequence goes on along the minus strand of JBBPSD010001230.1, from coordinate 6,186 downwards.
TTAGCAGAGGGGACGCCTCGGGACGCAGGTTGGGATACAAGCGAACGACTCTTCGCCGTTGAAAGGGTGGAGCAATTGCGCGGCAGGCGTAACGTGGCTAGCAGAATGGAAGCCGAAGCTCCACCCCACCGTTATCGATCCATTCTTCTTCGCTTCATGCCGATTCCATGCCTTCCAACATAGACTTATCCCAGTTTTTATTTTATACCAGCACTCTTGTCATGATCATTACCATTCATGTCCATTCCATTACTTCACTTGTGTAACACATCATCAACTGCCTATACAACCTGCGTTCGCAGTGATGGGGCACTCTGCACAAGGAAAGACCCTCCCGAAGGTTCTTGTCAATCTGGCTGAAGGTGGTTTTGCGGCATATGTGGCAGCTTCACGACCTCGAATGAGAATGGGTTTATGCCTTATGCAGGAGGTGAAAATTCAGGATCTCAATAAACTGATTTCCACTGACCTTCTTGCCGAGGTTCGTGGATTTGATGCAATTGAACACAACACATTGGTTCAGCATGGGTTCTGCAGTGGTCAACTTGTTCCAGTACCTGACTCTGAAGCCGAAAAATCACAACTGTGCAACTTACTGTAGTACCAAAGTTTGATGTTGGGCAGGACAATGTTGTCAGTCCCCCCCTTGTAAGGCTGAAGTGTAAGCATGATGAACTTGCCACAGAAATAGATAATGCTGAAATTGATGACAAGCAGTTGGCTACCAGCAACCAGGCATTCAGTTTAAGTGATTTAGGGCTGACAAAAAAGCCTGTAAAACGTTCAAGGCCTTTGGCAGGTGATTCGTCAGGTTATTGTCATGTCATCATATCTCATGTTACAAGGTAGCTCAACACCAGGGTTATCCCATCCTTTTACTCTCTTATGTAGTTTTATACTCTTTTACATAGTTCTATCCACTTCTGACCTGTTTGTTGGCTTTTACAGTATACAGGTCATCCACTTCTAACCTGTTTGCTGTCTTCCACGCAGGTCAAATCTTTATTGAACTTTGTCACAGTTCATCACAATGTAAGTGTTAAGACCAGTGTAGAGCACTATACAGCTCTAAGTTGGTAATCCAAGTTTCCGAGGCTTTCTAGCTAGGTTTCCCATGCTAGACCGAACCCGACCAGTCCATTCTGCATGTAGTCCGAGTCCGGACTTCGTTTTCCCGCGATAGACCGGTCGGTCTCACGTCGGTATCCCTTTTTGGTAATATGTTCTGTGATCGTTCTATATCTGTTGACTGTCAGGTATCTTTTCATTAGAGTTCTAAACTTTATCTATCATAACTACACAGTCCTGGGCAATTCCCGGACTATAAAGAGTTTGTACTTGGCATTTTGAATGCATCTTTTGGCACCTATTCGAATCTTCTGCTTTCCTGAACATTCCATCTACTTTCCACACGTCCGAGTCCACTACGGGGCTCGTTGACCACCTTCACACCTTCACCACCTCTCCACTACACACCTGACAGACCGGTCTTCGACCGGCCTACTTTCCCACGGTCCGGACTACCTTCGGACGGCCAGTTTTACCTTCTCCTCATCATCCCCTTCACCCGAGTCTTCACTAACCTCATAGGATCCTCTTTGGGGACGAGCCTATCGCGCCCTTAGACCCCCACACACATAGACCTCACTACTCACCTGGTAAGGTTTGTTGTTTTACAACTGGAGCCCACCGCGAGGGGATCCAGGCTTTTGTGAAGGCTCCAGGCCAAAAATTTTCATCTACTCTATCCGTTTGCACTGACCACTTTTCGGTCCCTGACATCCCTTTTCACATCCCTAGCAGGGACACCACTTTTACTAGTCTGCTCTTACAGTTTTTCACTTCTGTCACCCAGCCGATCACTTTTCACTGTTGCCGATCGCTTATTTTGACTTTGACCTTCATCCGACAGCCTTGGCCACTGTTGCCGAGCTCACTTGAGCGCTCCACTTGACATCTGTTACAACCCGAGCAGGGACATCTGCTTTGATTAGTCCACTTTTAGCGAGTTTCCACTTTCATCATTCAGTGCATCACGTTGTACTGTTTCCGATCACTTATTTTTGCTTTTACCTTCACCTGACAGCCCTGACAGCTATCTCCGAGCAAACCTGAGCGCTTGCACAGCCTTCCGTTTGTCCGGTCGCTTCGCAGATCTCGGCATCAGTCTAGACCAACGCCACCATTTTTTTAGCCGAATAACCTTGTCTGTTACGCTTGACTCGGGTAGAGGCAAACATAGACTCTTAAGACAAAGGGGCAACAAGGTTTCTTCGAAGGGCGTCTTCGAAGGACTAGGGACAAGGTTTCCTTGAAGGGCTTCTTCAAGGGACACGGGCGCTGGGGGCTTCCGCAGCTAGTCTTAGCAACGGTCGGTTGCGTAAGACGTTCCAAGGGTTTTACAAGGGAGCGTACACTCAAGAGTAGTACGACGACTCAAAGAGGTCCAGGGAGAACAGAGTAGATTCAAGTTAGAGATACGAGTACAAGAGATGCCGTCTTATATAAGTGGAGACCCGGCGCACGGACCAAGCGGTGTCCATAGCAGAAAAGCTAAGGCGGATATAAAAGGTAAGTGGTCTGTGCAATAGAAAGGAAGTAGGCTGTGCAACACGTTGCACATGAAGTAAAAGACGTCCATGAAAACGTAAGACAGAAGCTGACCATGCGCGGCGTAAAACAATAGAAGCCAGGTTTAGGCGTAAGGCATCCTTGGAGGATGGTGCGAAGTTAGTCCAACGGGAGAGCAAGTCAGGAGACGAGCAATGTAAAGAAAGAAAAGAGAAATCGTAACATTGTCCACTGACATAATGTTCCTGCTTCCGTGCAGAGGAACACCTGCCACCCCCAGGTTCAATGGGACTCCATCTGACCTTGCCCATTTCCTTGCTGACATCGCAGACCTTTCTGACCAGGCTGGACTACCAAATTCCGGCCGGATTAAACTTGCTATTTGATATGTAGATCTTGACGATGCAGAGCTTTGGGAGACGATCCCTGAAGCCACAGCTAGCCCACCTGATTGGGCAGTGTTTGTATTAGCCCTCATTTCCCTCTATCCTGGGTGCAACCCAAATACCCAGACTATTGCAGGCACCGACTCTACGACCACCATACCACCACTAATGCCCTCGGAAACTACCACCACAGAGTTACCACCACTGTCCCCACTATTTCCGACATCTCTTCTGCCGAGTCCGACCCTACCAGTCAGACTGGTCATATCTAGTCCGGACCGGTCTATTCCGGCTTTAGCATGCAATCCCACACCACCACTGGTCGAACCACCTTCTCTACTGCTGTTGCCATCACTGCCATTGCCACTACCACCCCTGCCATCCGTACCGAGTGGGACACCATTTTCATTGCTGACCTCCGGACTATCCAAGTGTGTCACACCGGCCCCTTCACCACTAGCCTTGTCCCCAACTCCACATCACAAACAATTCACCTCTACACCCCCCACATCACCAACTCTGCCACCAAAACATCCTCTATCTCCGCCCTGACAGTCTGATCTAAAAGCCGGACTACTGCACCGACAGACCGGTTGCCCGAGACCCCAAATGAGGGTCTCATCACTGTTCTTTTCAGGTCCCTCACTTATCGGCCCGACATTATCTATTCTGTCTTATTCCACTACTCCACTGACCGCCTGTGCCTTTTGTGGTGAGCAAGGTCATTTCATTCACAGATGTCCGCATTCCCGCGCCTATATCCGGTCCGGACTCATCATTCGGGGTCCGGACAAGCACTTGTACCTCCCTGATGGACATCATATACCACACATCTCTGGATGCATCTACATTCAAGCTAGTCTAGAACGGCTTGGCATATTTCTTTCTTCCACTTCAACTAACCATTTTAGGACACCCGACAGACCAGCCACTGCCAAAACCGGGTCGGTAACTCCTCTGGTTGCCCGGAGACCGACCGCTTCATTGCCTTTCCCTCCTTCCATACTTGCTGACCCTTCATTTCAGTTATACCTCACAAAGGCAAGGTCTGACTACCGAGCAGACCGATGTCGCCAATACAAGCCCGACGCTGCCACTGCCAACACAGCCACTGCTGAGACCGACCAGGACCACTTGGTCCAAGTACCTAATTTTTCTCCACCTTTGTCCACATCATCTGTACCATCGGCTGATTGTGCTCCCCGAGGCCGTCTAGCCAAGTGTACCGAGACTGGTCCAGGCTTGTCAACCCGGTCTAGTAACCCTCACCCAGCCGCTTTATTGTTTTCTAGGTCATCAAGTCGACCACCACATGGCCCTGCTGGCCAACCATCGGTACCTTCTCATCCTTCTATTTCTGTTTTATCTTTTTTATCTTTACCATCACCATCCGTCCCTATTGCACCTGGCCACCTGACCACACCTTCCCCAGGCCGGTCTATGCGTTTACCTGGACTATCTTCTTATTATACACCACCCAAAGCACTGGATTGCTGTTCTTTATCATCCCCCCATTGTGTATTGACCGTTTTGTCAGCCCTTCAGTCCGCCTTTTGCATCTTGTCATTTCACTCACCTTGCCTATTTCCGAACCGGCCCCCTTGTAGTCCACTTGGTCCACATGACCAGGAGGCCATGATCTAAGTCCCTTGGGGGGGGAGCCTCAATTTTTCGTCTCCATTCATTCTAACACCCTATTACTGCATTTTCATGATTTCCGGACTTGAAGTCGTTGTTTCAGATACAATTTCCGGTCGTCACATCATATCCTTTACTAGGCCGCCCAGAACCACTCTCAGATCGGTCTTAGACCGGTCTCTTTGTTTTATCCCGGGATTTGTGCCGGTGACCTCTCCTTTGCTTCCCCAATATCACTAAACAAAACCGAAGCTAAATGCACTTAAAACAGACTCATATGATACAACTGATTCTTCCTGACCCGGACTATAGTCCACCACCATTCCTACCATCAGAAACTGCCCGTTTCCTTTCCATTCCATTCCATTTTCCATTTTTATCCATAAAAGATCATATCAGTCGAAAGAAGTCAGAAGCCAAACGAGGAAGACAAGCCGAGTCGGACTCTCGCACTCCGGACTATCCAGACCGACCAGAAGTTGAAAGATGACCGAAGAAAACAAGTCGGGTAGGAACCCCGCACTAGTTATTGCCCATTCCTCTCCTCTCCTTCATCACTTTATACTTTGTTTTCATTTCTGCTTTCATTTAGATTAACCGGCCTTAGTACCCAGTTTAGACCGGTTCCGACCGGCCAGATTGACCCAGCTGCTCACACTGGCCTCTGGCATTTCGGTTTCATTTCATTTCCATTATTGTTCATTTTACCGACCATTTCTGCTTGTTTTCGCCCTTCTCAGCTTATTTAGATGTACCACCCCTATACCCTGGACGCAGACTGACGCTAGACCGACCTGGGCTAACCAGAGACCAACCCGGGCACACTACCAGCCGACCTCCACTTTTGTAGAACAATTCCGGACATACTGAGACCACTCCCCACTGTTATGATTCTTTCATTTCATTTCTTTTACTTTACGCTCGTCCGAGATTCGCTTCGTCTTATCACCCCTTCTCACCGCTCCTTCGGAATGCCCTCCACCTAAACACAGCTTCCCTTCTATGTGCTGTGCATGGTTCCATTATCCCGTTCCCACTTACTTTCTATGGACGTCTTCCTTCCCACATGCATTGATTCGATGCAGCCTTTTCCCATCTATCACACAGCCAAGCTTCCCTTTATATCTGTCTTAGCTTAGGTGCTACGAACACTGCTTGGTCTGTGCGCCGCGTACCCACTTATTTAAACGATGACACATCATGTATTTCCTTTAACTTTAATCTACTTTAATCTCCCTTGTCCTTGGATCTCTTTGAGTCACTGCACTACTCTTGAGTGTGCGCTCCTTTGTAAACCCTCGACCTTGAACTCCCTAAGCGACCGTCTGCTGCCAGGAGTTGCCGCAGAAGCCCCCAGCACCTTTGCTCCTTGAAGACGCCCTTCAACAGATCCCTCACCCCTTGTCATTTCGAGTCTATGTTTGTCTCTACCCGAGCCAAGCGTAACACCCACCACTTGCTGCTACTCATATGACGCATTACCACTGCCATAATCCATCCTGGAGACCTATCACCATCATACCATCATTTTCCACTCTCCGGAGACATTACCATGGCCTTCATTCATCCCATCCTGTCACATCAGCGCAAG
>JBBPSD010001229.1:0-10833 GCA_038093415.1 Xerocomellus chrysenteron | reverse complement strand
CTCGCTCGGCCTCTGCGAGTTCCCGAGCCCTTCGCTCCTCTCCAAGCAATCGTATTCCGAGTTCAGCTTCCGCTTTCTGTGCTGTAAAATCGGTTTTGTACCGACGGTTTTCATTCGCAAGTCGGGAATTTTCCGTCGCGAAATTTGTGACCATTTGCTCGAGATCGTATCGAATGTGCTCTATTCTCACCAGTGAGTTCTTAGCTTCTTCTTGCAGCATCTTCTTGTGTTTCTCATTTTCTGCGAGCGTCACCGCATCTATCCCTCGGCATAGCTCTCCAAACGCTTTCGTGTGATGCGCAAACTGGCCCGTCAGTTGGTGCACAGCATCTGCGCCTGCGGTGGTGCGACTAAGATCCGTTTTTTGGCCGAGCGAGTCTCCATGAGGAACTGTGGGCTCCCGATTGAACAATTGACGAAGGATCGCGTGTGCGGATGCCCGCGAACCATCATGGTAGAGCATCCGAGCCCCCTTGTCAATCGCGGATCCGAAGAATTCATCTTTGTTAGTAAACTCTGGCTCTCGTGCCTCGCCATCGTTAGGCTCTCCCCCAGGCGACTTGTTAGTCACGATGAGGACGTCCCGGAGGCTTGTATCACCACAGAATTTACTAAAGATGTGAAAGTTATGCTTCGATGGACCACGCATGTGGTCCTCAGTGACACAGTGCATGTACATCACACCCGCGAGCTTGACTCCTTGGTTGTACCTGCATGTGGATTCAATATAGTGTCCCAAGCGATGTGCGTGTGCTTACAGTCCAGACAAATGATCACTGATCAGCTTGAGAACTTCTAGTACGCTCGGAGTGGTGTCGTCGAACCCCGGTGTGTCAATCAACATAACAGTCCGCCCATCGAGGGGAAATGTCGATGATTCCAATTCGGTGGTGCGGTTTCCGAGCGACTTGCGGACAGGCGAGTTTGATCCGCTAGCTAGATTAACAAACTGGGTAATGAAAGGTCCCCGGTCAGCTATCAGGCATTTCTCCAGGAAAGACTACACACGGTTGATTTCCCGCTTCCGGTGACTCCTATGACGCTGGGTACAAATTCAGGATACCGTCGACCGGGTAGCTAGAGACTGGCGTACGCAATCGCCACAGTTTGCTCGCGCAAGGCCATAGTACTTCAGGTTAGTCAGGAAGTTGGAAGGCTCGAAGATGGCACCACTAGGGTGGCTAAGCGAGGTGCTGGGAAGGTAAATACGTCTCCTTATATCACCGTGATTCGTAGGCGGGGCGCTGTCTCATGCTATCCAATCGGAACTTACATAGGAGAGACACGCGGAGTCCGGCTGTTTTGAACGTCGAAATGAATCGATCATAGCCTCCTGCAGACCTTTGGAAGAGGAACAGTGGTTTTCGCCATCCTGCTGCCAGTCTGTGGCACCGTGGTGACACTGAATGTAATAATGCTTGAACATCACTGTGTTGTTGACCAGCGCGAACGCACATGCAACTGTGACTACGAAGGAATGAAAAAAATGGCACTGATTCAAGATCGGGAAGTGGAAGGAGAATCGCTGGCGTCGAGATGATTGCACATTCCATTGCACACCGTAGGCGTATTTCAAAACGTTCGCAGGGCCTCCAAAATCAGTAATGTTCGGACTTAACATAAATTTAAGAAACGGGCATCGGGCCCGCGGCCCGCCTTGGCTCATGGCTCGCCGCCGACCAACAGCGGCGCCAACGGTTACCGTTCTACATGGACGTAGTTATGTGGTTTATTCGACAAATCTTTTCCGGCAGTGAACTTAGTACATAGTGCAATAAACCACAGTGTCGAGACAACTTTAGTCGGAGATTATGTGTGTCCAAAGTCTGAACCGTAGAACACCGTGACTAGCACGAGCCTGAGCGGCGCTCCCCTTGCAACTCAAGAGCTCAAACCTGCCTCAGCGTGGTGTCCTGATCCTGCATCGCGTATAGGAATGGCAATCAAAATCTACAGCATACCCTATACATATGCATTACCACCCCTTCGCCTACGTAGCATCTCCTCAATCCTGCGCAATTCTACTTGATACTCACTCGCAAGCCTCGATGCCTTGTCCTGGGCCTCTTGCAGCTCCGCCTTGGCAGCTTGAACCTCTTCCTGCAGTTCTTCTCGCGTCTCTTCGTCCCTGTCCCGCTCGGCTTCCGCCAACTCCTCCATCAGAGTATCCAGCTTCTTCTGACGTTGAGCCACTAGTTCCGACATTAGCTCGCGGATCTGCTTGTATACGGATGTTTGCATGATATCCACACCGCCTCCCAACTCCCGCTGGATTCGAAGAACTACGGGGGACTTATCGACAAGATTCCGGATAATCTCGAGCGCAGACTCCCGCGTGTTATTATGGCGCATCATCCTGGCACCTTTTTCAAGGACCGGTTTGAAGAAGATGTCCTTGGTCGCAAGCTCCCGGTCTCTAGAATTGCCGACTTCCGCGGTGACCGTATCCCACATGCCGGTGACAAGAAGGACGTTCGGGCAGGTCTCTTCGCCGCAGAGCTCTTGGAACATCCTGAAACTCTGTCGAGTTGAACCAGATACCTTCACATCAGATATTCTCTGCATATAAATGACACCCGTGAATCGTATGCCCGCCCTGTGGCTGTGGAGGCGGTGCCACCGTCAGTTCGACCATAGATGGTAGCTAAATGCTTACCTAGTGACGAAGGATGCAGCTATAATCTTCCATATGTCGCTGTCCGTCAAGGTAGTGTCACCAAAACCCGGGGTATCGATCAAAACCACTTTTTTTTCGCCAACGCTGAACGGAGAGGATGTTTGTACTTCTGAGGTGCAACTCTCCAATCCACGCCCCACGCCAAGCGCTGACCCCGATGCTAAGTTGACGAACTGTAAGCACATTCTGAGTGAGTGGCTCGTCAGTTAGGTCAATTGGTTGACGGACCGTCGTCTTTCCACTCCCGGTAGGGCCCATAACCCTGATATGACCATAAAAATCGTGGCGCGACAAGAATAGGGAATAGCCACATACGCAATGTAGATGGGCTTTGGACCAGTAGCCTGGGCTGCGGATGGCATCGTGCCCGCTGCCGGTGCCGACTCCTCGTCACCGTCTGTCAACCTCACATTCCCCTGCCTTAGCGCGCCCGTAAAAGAAGAAATGCAAGCCATAGCGGCTGAAACAATCTGGCCCATGGTCAACTGGTAGCGTCGTTGGACGTGGACAGAGGTGAGTGTTAAATGAGAGACTTGGAGTCGCTCACAGGAGGCGTGTTAACAGCGCGGTGGCACATCATATTATTGGCTCCCCCGTGTAGAAGACCTGGCATCTTGGAGCGTGTATTCAATGAATGAGACCCAATTGCGAGGCGAACCTCAAGGTCGTCCAGAGATTCACCCGAGAATCCTTGTGCAACTTCTTCATGTTGTCGTACTAGAACGTTTGTAGTACATTCTCGTAAGATGCCCAAAAATATTATTTTCGGATGCATAGAGTAGGATGTGGGCTGACTACTTCCTCACTTGAGGATCATCTGATCAACATTTGGGTGTCGTGCAGTCACAATTGACCCAGCGACAAGGGACACCTTTATTTCCGCAGCACCACGCTATGTCCGACCCGAAGGCCCATATCTTCCGATAGGGGTATCCCGGAAATTGCGTAAGGCGCTTATCTCGTCCTTGCGGCGCGGAAACTGGGCGTCCCGGAGGGTTCCATTCTATGTGTTATGAACAAGTGATACTGTGAACGTGGCAAAACGCCGATCAGGAAGAAGCATTGGTTCCAGCCCATCGAAAATCGCGCACACCAGGGCGTGGGGCATCATGGCGACACAAGAGTCGGCTTCCAGCATTGCGAGGAATGGGCAGGGTCCACGACAAGAGTGTCATGCGTTGGCTTCACCACACAATACAAACCACATGCATCCAAGCTTGACAACGGGTGCTCCATCCAAACCAGTACCGCGTTTTCAAAACAGCACCGAAACCTCGTGGACAGCCTCGAGGCCGATCAGGGAATATCAGAAAGGCGGAAACAACGCCTCTGGACCCGTGCCCCGTTCTACAAGATGGTGCATAGCGCACCTGCAACGGCAACTGATGATAAAAGAGTTGCCCAAAGAGGTTTTACTCAGCCTTAGCCGTAGTCACTCAAAAACCTGGGGGATAGGCTCTATTACCGTTGGCGGTCTCAACCCATCCTGCGACCCAACTTGCAATATTGATGACTTCTGGAGAAGAGAGGATGAGGGTTGCGTGCGTCAGATCTTGCTCTTCGATGGTGCCTCCTCTGAGTTTCAGTCCATAGTATCATGGGGGCGACTGGCAGCGGAAAATCTACCGTAGGTGATTTCACCCAACGAAACACGCGGTAGATGACCGAAAAACCTTCGCCAGTTTATCAATCTCGCAAGTGGGTCAAGCTTAGCTGTCAGTGACTCGCTCGAGAGTTGCACCATCGACGTGGAAACGTCCGCATTTTTCCTTGACGGGCGGACTGTCACCTTGATCGATACTCCTGGGTTTGACGACACTACTCGAAGCGACACCGACATCCTCAAGTCGATAACAGACTATCTCTCTGGCTCGTAAGCATACACATACTGCATTGGCCACAGACCATTCGTCATACCTCTACATGCAGATATAGCCAAGGGGCCAGGCTCGCTGGTGTGATTTATATGCATCGCATCACGGATAACAAGATGGGCGGTCCATCGAGAAGAAACTTTCACATCTTTCGCAATCTCTGTGGGGATGGTGGTCTGCGGAATGTCCTCCTCGTGACGAATATGTGGTCGAAAGTGGACCCCGAGGAAGGGGAGGCGAGAGAACGCGAACTCGCAAGCAAGGAAAAATTCTTCAAGCCTGCGCTTGACAGGGGGGCTCGAATGCTTCGCCACGACGGTTCGCAGGCATCAGCTCATGCGGTCCTTCGCCACTTGGTCGGTCTGGAGCCATCAACGCTTCTTGTTCAGGATGAGATGGTGAACCAGGAAAAAGACCTCGCCCATACTACCGCAGGCGCAGACATTATGCGCGAATTGAAGGAACAGGCCGAACGTCACACGGAAGCACTTGAGGACTTGTGCCTAGGAATAGAGGCCGCAAGACTCGCGGAAGACGAGGAGACCAGGGAAATACTTCAAGCAGAGGCTAGGCAAGCACGGGAGAAGATAGAACGGATCCGGGGCGATCTCGAGCGGATGGTCGCAAATTTTGCAACGGAGAATTCGCGACTCGAGAATGAGAATCGGCGGTTTAAAAATGATTTCAGGAAGCAAAAGGCGGATGCTGAAAACAAAGCAGAGTTGTTCGAACAGGAACGTAGGGCCCGTGAACTCGCAGAGATCGGGAGAAGGCGAGCTGAAGCACAGCTAGCTGCCGAACGTGAGTCACGGGAGCGCGAAAAGAGGGAACGCGAGAGGCAGGAGCAGGAGCGGCAGGAGCGAGAGAGGCGGGAGCGGGAGAGGCGGGAGCGGGAGACGCAGGAACGCGAGGCGCAAGAGCAAGAACGACAGGAACGGGAAAGGCGGGAGCGCGAGAGGCAGGAACGGGGAAGGCAGGAACGCGAAAGACAGGAACGCGAGAGGCAGGAACGCGAGAGGCAGGAACGCGAGAGGCAAGAACATAGGAAGGAGCGCGAAAGGTTGGAGAAGGAGAAAACCTCTGGTTCTGGCTGTCTCATACAGTAGAGAGCGTGTGATCTCGTATCCTTGGGAGTCGCGTTTGTGGTTGCGTTGTACATATGTATTCCAATGGCGTTTTCTCTTTTTCTTCAGGAGTATAGATTGTCTTTCTTCCGCATCAATATCGTCGAATTCTTCACTGCCCCGCCACTACTCTCAGAGCCAGTGTTGAGTCCCTACTGGCGAATGCCTGTTCCGCAGCCAGAGCTTTAAATTACCATGTATGCCTTTGCTCGAACCAAGCAAGCCAGAGTCGGTTGCGAGAGGTAAGTAAGTAGCAGTGATGACGTAGCGCAATCCAACAAGTTGACATATTTTGCTTGAACTTGATGTTTCTCAGACAGTAATTCGGTTGGAACTTGATGAGAGTTGTCTGGAACAATGTATCAGCGGATCCCAATGCGTCTTTTAGTTTCAAGTTTTCCTATTATTAGCAAGTCTTACCTTGATGACCGTTGATAGCGATGTTATTGGATGCAGGGCACAGACCGATCGGGTGGACTTCAATTCGAGCATCAAAGAGGAGAAAAATAAATGAATAAAAAGCGTGTAGTGGGATCGAGCGTACGCTTCCGCTGGTAACAGATCACTCGATGTACGATAATTTTCGACTTACATCGATTTAATTTAGAGCAGTAGATCTATGGAACGGTGAGCTTGGCTCTACATTGTCCTCAGGACGCACCAGTGTCCTACAAATGTCAAAAAACGGTACCAGCCTGTGGTACAAAGTACATCGAAGATTTGTGACAATGAGATTGTGTCTAGTTACTCCGTCTCAATCCCTTCTTCTTCCTCTGCGAGGAGCCTTTCGACCTCCAATGCAGCCATGCAACCACTGCCTGCACTCGTAATCGCCTGTCTGTACCGCTTGTCCTGGACATCACCTGCTGCAAAAACACCTTTGACGCTAGTTTGTGTTGTGCCAGGTACGGTGATGATATAACCATCTTCGTCTGTGTGCAGTTGATTACGGACGAGGGCGGTAGCGGGTTCGTGCCCGATGGCATAGAAAAGACCATTAACAGGGAGGTCTTTTTCTTCGCCTGTGAGCACGTTCTTGATGCGGAGATTGTTGAGAAGGTCGCCGTCTCCCTGGCACTCAGTAGCAACCGTATTCCAAAGAATTGTCTACACACAACGGGGAAAAAAAGACGGATCAAACAATGCCACGCTCAGTAAAGCGGCTTATGATAGATCTGGACGCGTACGTACGATCTTGGGATTGTTCATCAAACGCTTAGCCATAATTTTGGAAGCGCGAAGTTCCCCTCTGCGCACGAGGACATAAACGTGAGAACCATACTTCGTAAGGTCTAAGGAGAAGGGAAGTAAGACATTGCTAAAACGTAACGTTTCTCGCTTACAGGTCGCTTCCTCTGCCGCAGAGTCTCCGCCTCCTATGACGGCGAGAGGTTTACTCCTGTCCGGTGTATAATGTGAGCGCCCAATCCACAGCAGCTCCCCGAGCATGAGAAAGCTCACCTAAATATCGGAACGGCACCGTCGCAGACGGCACAGGCACTAATTCCGCTTTGCCAATAGATATTTTCACCCTTGAGTCCAAGGCGTTTCGCGCTCGCACCTGTTGCGATGATAATGGCATCCGTCGTCTCAGGTTTGTCGTCTTCTTGACCTTCGCGCCAATACCGGAACGGGCGTGCGGACAAGTCGATCTTGGATACGGTCTCTGTGATGACCCGCGTTCCAAACCGTATCGACTGCTCACGAAACTTATCCATCAGTTCGGGACCCATAATTCCTGCGGGAAACCCAGGGTAGTTCTCGACTAGAGTAGGAGCGTAAGGGAATAAGAATAAGTGGTATTGAGATAGAGTGGAACGTAGATGCACTTTCAGTTGTCGTGGTGAGCTGGCCACCAGCCGCAAAACCGTTTGCCATGAAACCTTCGAAGAGGACGGGGTCGAGGTTGGCGCGAGCGAGGTAGACAGCAGCCGTGTGCCCAGCGGGACCAGAACCGATGATGACCTGAGCATGGCCATAGACATAAGTGGACAGATATTCACCAGTATGAGTTCGCACAGTTAAAGGCGGAGACGTACAACTTTAGAATGCATCTTCGTGCTGGGTATAGTTCCATTTGTGAGGGGTGCCATGAGGCTCAAGTTTCGAGATCGAGATGAGTCTTGCTTGAGAGAGAGTAAAGATGCAGAAGCTGCTGGAAATACGGATATCCGGAGGGCTTTTGTAAGTGTACGAGTGCGTGAAAACATGACGGAGGTAGAGCTGCTGACGGAAAGATTAAGTCACGTGAGCGATAATTACAAATGTCACGAGATTTCATCTTATCAAGCTCGGCAACACCAACCAAAATTTCGTCGGACCTGTGCCAGCTCGGCCAGACAGTAATGCATTATCTATCACACCCCTCATTGGACGTCGTCCCGCGCGCCCTGGATTAGTATGACACTGTAGGGCCAACCTTTGATGACCAGGAAATATTCCCCTCAGTGACCGCATTCGTGTTGGAGAGCGCAGGCTAACCTAATGGTCCTAACCTGGCGACTCGTAAGTATTGGAGGTGCATTCACTCATTCAGGCACCGTGATGGAGCATTTGACACATGCCCTAGGATTTGCGCACCGTGCAACGGATGTCATATGGAATAACTACTTGATTCCCAATGGTGCGACGGTAATCGGAAACCATTGGTGCGTTCAAAGCGATGTCGCTCGGGTAGAATTATTCTCAGGGCAATTGCCAGCGACCCGGAGGACTTCACATATCATAGTATGGGTTGACCCACTCCGACCAAACATGGAGCTATCGTGGATCCATTCGACGTATCACCTTTCAGGAATTCACAGTTTTCACAGAAATTAGCGAAGCGGTTCAGGATCTGAAGCCACGGCATTTGGTCCCTTTTGTTCGCAACTTTCCGGCCATGGATTCGATCATCTACGGCCCGGACGACCCGGACGCAGTCATTACCTGTATTCAAATCACGACGAATATGGATCGCGCTATTGTAGTCAATGATCTTCAGCTTCTTCAGAGATGGTTCAAACCCGGTTCACCACTTCAAGATCTCCGCCCCACAAATGCCAAGCCGTGGCGCTTTTTATTTGTTGTGCCGTTACATATGGCGTGTACTTTCAAATCGCAAAAGTTGAAAGGTGATGCTCCCAAAAACGTATGGGCTGGACAGGTGCATCAATATGTGTTAGGGTTGGAAGAGAGAACTACGGACCTGATTCGAGTACAGGGGAGCAAAAGGTACGCTGTTAAATATCTGTCTTTCAACACTTATGATAGCGTTTACATAGGCAGTGTCGTTATTCAAGTCAAAGTAAGCAAGGAAGTCCGGTTGACCGAGGGTGTATGTAAGGACACTGGTGGCATTGAGACTATCTCTTGAGGGTGAGTATGAAGATGATGCACAGGTTGTAGAGTGAATAGTGGCCGGGCATGACTTACCCTGCACATGGGGTATAAAAAGGCAAGATGTATGTATATGAGATCTTTGGGAAGGTGTATTCTTGGACCGGAACTAGTGGCAGGCTTCAAAAGTAACGCTTCCTGGATCGTCCGTGTGGTCGTAACCCTGCCTCGGACACGTTGGGTGTACTACATAAGTACTATTCCTGACCATTGATTGCTTCTTCATGTTCCCATCTGCCAAGATGAATCATGTGCATGAGGGTGTGATAATGGCCCGGAGGCATGCTACTTTCCCTTCGCAAAAAGTGCTGACTATCGATCACCTAGCGATCTCTAGTCTCGGATCCATCCGTTGTGGTGACAGGCGGAGCTTTCGGGGTTTTAAAAAACCGTGCAGAAACGTCCCCACAACGTCTGGTGCAGTTGGTACGGTGAGCCCCCCATCCGTCACACTTGCATTTGCACGTGATCTCAAAATACAAATTTAGCGTATCTAAGATCGTAGCGGCGCGTACTAGTATGCGCCAAGTCCCCGACGGCTAGTCCCTCGTCTATTATCGGTTTCTCTCAGTCGCCACAAGCTCGCCACTGGCCCGGGCACCATGATAGTTCGATCGAGGAGCCCCTTGATGCACGTAGTGACCAAGATGTCCACGAAGATGGCTCAGACTTGGACTCGAAAAAGTCAAGTTCATTTTGGCTCAGATCACTGCAGTGCGTTCATTGATTTCGCCCCACAGTTCTTCCGACGCTGCAGCAGTCACAGCATTCCCCTGCTGGCTCCGCAAAAAAGTCTGTTCGTCTTCCTCTTCGTCAAGCAAAGTCTCAGAGACCCTCTGAGTCTACCACCACTCTAGTCCAGTTGAACGACCCGAGACGAAACGAAGAAGCACGACGATGATGGTCGAGCGCAGGAAGTGAGTACACAACTGCACGCAGCGAGCCAGGCATCGGATATGGTCGTATCAGGCGACTCCTACAGTGACCACTGACCAGTGAATCGAGCGACGACGACGACGAACACGTCGAGCTGAGATACCAGGCAAGGAGGCCATAAGGTCGAGTAGGAGGTGTTGAGGGCGATCGGGAGTGCCAGAGGATGGCACGACGAACAACGCAGGCGACGACATGAAACGAGCGCGGAGCCGTGCTAGCTGGAGACGAGGCGAATCAGCACCAATGGCACGAGCACACAAGGACGGACATACCTGAACCACCCGAACCACCTTCCAACAATCCCAGGCAGCCTACGGAATATGTCAACCACGGATGAATGGAAACGACTAGAGAACCCGAGCTGAGATGCGCTCACCACATCGAACGGTTGAATCGAGACCACATCCGACCGGATATGCACAGGAGATTTAAGTGGAGTACCCGGGACCCACCACGGGCACACGAGACTGCAGAGGCCAAGGATGACAATACCGGGGCGATATAATTAAATGCAACTCCCTGAGTGCAGTGCGATGTGACGACTGGGTGCTTCACCCCGTACGAGTTAATTCTAATTCATTTTCGGGTCAGACGTAGTACACGTATATTTTATAAAACACTAAGAGGGTGTCATCTTCTATATCTGTGCCCCAGTCATCGTCTCGAGGGGGAAAGAACATAGTTTATTGATCCGTCGTGTGTAGCGTCGAAGGCTCGAAGATTAGATTACAATCGTCTCATCACTACCTAATTAGGCCATGGTGCCTGTGACATCCTGTGACGTGTGATGGATGGGGGGTTCGCCGCACCAACTGCACCAGACGTTGTGGGGATGTTTCTGCAC
>JBBPSD010001228.1:0-10836 GCA_038093415.1 Xerocomellus chrysenteron | reverse complement strand
GCGTCGGTGACATGTCCCCACCCTTTCGCCACTGGCACCCCCACCACCACCATGATGCAACATTGACGCAACGTTGATGACGCGCCTTTGCCCTCACCCTCACCCTGACACCCTCACCCACCTCACGAAGACGAGGTCATGCCCTCACCATTCTTCCACGACAACGACAACGACGACATTGACATCACAGCGACCAGCGACAACACGCCCACCCTTTCACCACCACCACCACGACGATGACGACGTGCCCTCTCCCTCTCCCTCGTCCTTACTCTCGTGTCCCCCTCACCTTCATGTCCCTCTCACCCTCACCTCATCACCGGCAGTCTCCCTCGCTCACCTTCGTCCTCACGCACCTTCAGCATGCCCTTTCCCGGCCCTGCCGTCGCCCATGCGCTTGTCCTCGTCCTCGCATTCGCCCCACCATTGCCCATTGCCCTCGCCTACAAAGACAAACACGAACGCACTGTACATGAGTAATCGCGATTATCTCGCCCTCCCTTCCCTCTTTTTTTTAAAACCATTGCCGTTCGTCTCCTCCCGTTCGCATTCATTTTCGTATGTGAGCGATCGCGATCATCTCGCCCTCGCCCTCCCTCTTTTTTGTTTCAACTACTGCCACTTGTCTCCTACCGTTCGCTTACGAAGACGAATACAAACGCTGATAATGCGTTCGCATTCGTCTTCGTACGCGAGCAATCGCAATTGCTTTGCCCTCACCCTCCCTCGTTTAATCGAAGTCACTCGCCTTTACCCATCCTGCCCGGGCATGAGCAAGCACGAACACCCATCCCACTCATCCAAGCCCCGGCTCAGGCCAAGCCGAGCCGAAGCCGAGCCGAAGCCCAAATGTAGGGCCCGGCTTGAATTTTCTGTGGCCAAAGCCCCTCGAAGCCGGGCCATGCACAACACTACCGGAGACACGTCCAATGCTGTGATTTTTCCCCTGGACGAGGTGGATCGGATTTTTTGTTGCACGTCCAAGTCCGAGTTCCAGATGGTGATCGTGCCGTCTTCTCCTCCACTCACAATGTGCCTTGAATTCAGAATCGTTGGAAACAGAAACGACCCACACAGACCCATCCGCCTACACTTTCCTCTTACGACCACTGTCTGCTCTTGACAGTTGAATCGTCCCATCGGAAAGCCATACACGATACTTCACTTGACGTCTGGTAGGAACGCCACCGAGCGAACTACAGCGTTATGGTGTTGCGTGTATGCCTGTTTTGGAGCATCTTTGGTAACATCTTTGCGCATTGTCAGTGACTTGGATGACTCTGACACCCACTGCTGGTGGGGCCGACTGAACGCGTACCCTCATCAGATGCGGGGAAGGTGGCAGAGATTTGCGGATATCGAGAAGCTGGTTCCGGAATGATGGCAGGACCAATCTCGTAGAACGAGTGGACACTGGACTCTAGGTGAACTTCATCCTGGCCTTTACTCGGGTTCTGACTGTTCCCGCGATCTATCATGCTGACCTAGATTCACTCGAACAAGCGCCCAGGGACGAGCCTGCGACCCATTCTGGGATGGGCTGGCACTTCAAGTTGCTCAAGCCCAGCCAACGTTCAAGCCACCCGTCATCAGAGTCGATTATTGCATATACACAAAACATTCATCGGTATGGCAAGCATCGTCACCGCTGACCGCGAACCGCTCGTCCTTCAGTGTTGCAAAGGTGGCGCTGATTATGTAAACCTTGATGGAGTAGGATCCGAGTCAGGTCAGGGCGGCTTTCTCCACCGAAGTAATTAATCAAGGTAAAACGGGGTCTTTAATTTTGTAACCACTCCATCTACTAGGATCCCTTTCTCCCTCCTTAGTAACTTCTCTAAATGTCCGTCCGTCTCGTTCCAGATAAGAGGCTATAGTTTCATGGTCGGTCGTTCCGTTTTAAACTGCGATGAACTCACTTTAGGACCATTCACTCAACCCATCCAAAGGACTTTGATCGTCGCAAATGAAAACGCGACCCCGGTTGCCTTCAAAATCTTGATCACCGCACCAAATGCCCTTATACCTCTCACCGGATCCAACCAGGGGTTATTGAGGCAACTATAAGCTGTTCAGTACGCGCCCCAACGCGAGTAGAATCGAGCCGGGAGATACCATCGAGGTGACAAGTATGCTTTGCACAGAAGTGTTCAAGTTTCTCCCATACACTCATTTGTCTCCTTTTCTTCTCAGTAACGTGTCTTTCCATGAAGGAAAAATCCCCCTTGTCCGCGAGACGCAACGATAAGTTCCTAATTCAGAGCTCGTTTATCAGGTCGGAGGATACAAATGATCCTCAATCTATCGTAAGAACTGTTAGCCTCATCACCCAAACCCATCTAAAGTCGTTGCAGTGGAACGTACGTGATGCCGCGAGTGACGACCGAATAATCTATTCTCAAAAATACGAGTTGAAGAGGGAGAGAGCATTGGTCCCGGTGTACGTTTCTGCCTCCCTGGCATTTGTGTGTCACTAAACATGAAAGCAACTTTCAGGGGATCAGCAATTCGACCGCGGTTTCCAGCGAATCTACACATCTGACATCTGTGCCTCCCCCGGCGTCTCCACCTCCATCACCACCATCGGACAGTTCGAATCGTGACGAGTCAAGAAACGAGTCTCGATAATCGCCTAGTTTAGGCATCCTCAACGCAGACCTTGAGCGGCCCTTACCACCCATTCTTGTTCTGACTGCTCAGGGTAAGGGAGACCTCGAATAGCAGCTCAGTGACGCTTAGGAAGAGATAAGATACTGCGGACACTACTGGCTCGGTCGGAAGATGGTACGAGTCCTGTAACAGATGAAGATGCACGAACCCGTACGTCGACTCCCAAGAGTCTCGCAGCAGGAGTCGAGTTGATGATGGAGGCGCTAAGAAACTGCGTGCATCTTCTCGCGAGCTCGGAGCTTCCCGATGGTGTCCACGCTTGACTCATTGACTCTGGGTCCAGAGACTTAGAGACATCCTACCATTCCTATTGATTGATCATTTGAAGGGTCGAGACTGTAACACTTACGATGCATAATGGGGAGACCTTTATCACATACCCTCACCCGAGTACGTTCAAGACGTTCAAGACGTTCAAGAGTCCCGGGAATACTGGTCTGAAGATGAAAAGCATTGCAAGGCAAACATACTATGGTATCGGCGAACCCTAAGCTGTCCGTCCGATAACTAAGTGAGTATAACAATATACATGTAAGCTATGGCCATCCTCCCTTCCAACGGGACCAACCTGAGGGACACCTTAGCATGTCCCAGTCAACTTCATCCGGTCCTCTACTTCCCTCCATTTCCTCCACATATCCAAAGATCCCTCCACACAGATCACGCGCAACGCAGGCGCGACGCGCTTCAAAAACGTGGCAACGCCTTCTGGGTTGTCGATCGGAGAATCACGGACATTGAGAACCTGGAGTGCAGATGACGAAAGCGGAGCAATCGGTGGCTGCCCGCTCTCTTGGCTCGAATCAACGGCGCACGTGTCGTTTTCCTGCCCACTCTCCTGCTTTCCTTGGGTCCCCTGGTGTTCGTCAGGATGCTCCTGCGGCCTCAGCACGTCCCTCCCATCAAAGGCCAGCCTCAGCCTTTCCAACCGCGGGCACCGCCTCACGAACTCGCCAACGCCGTCGAGCGTCGCCGCCACAAAACCCGGTAGATCATTTGACTCCTCCACGCCCACCCACGGTATCCCACACTCTTCCAGCTCTTGGAGATGTGCGCCCCACGCATTCGCGGCCTCTCGCAAGAATCCGTCATCGATGGCAATCGTGCCGACATGAAGGAGTCGGAGGGTGCGGAGGTGCCGGAGAGCGAGGAGAGGAGAGAGCGTTTGGGAGGGGTGGATGAGGAAGGGCGACGCAGCGCTTGAATACGGGCCTAGGTTGTGCTTAAGCATAAGAGAGATGGTACGAGGCGGGGATAGGGCTGTGGACGACGTAGACGTCATGACGGCATTCTGACACGTCTTCCGTACTTGACGGAAGAACGCCTCAATGAGCGCACTTGGGGCTTGTACGTCATACGAGAAGGTGACGCTATCAAGGAAAGGGGATGTGATGAGCGAGACGAGAGCTGTACATTGATCGAGCGAGTATGCCATCACTTTGAGAGACTTCAAGACGGGAAATGTCCGTTTGCTAGTCACCGAATCTTTGGTCTCGGTAGAAGGACAACCGTTGACCAAGAAATCAAAACCGATATCGCGACGCACACATAAATTCATCTCCTGCAGGTACTCCATCCCGACGAGACACGTCAGACACTCGGCCGAGACATGGATCGTCCAGCTCAATTCCAGTTTTCGCAAATACTTGAACTCCCCTTCCAGAAGCTTCACTGCCAGGGTGGAATTTGATGCCGTAGGTGTGAAGGATTCGATCCTGAGAGTTTCTAGTCGGGTTCCTTTGGTTCGTACAGCCTGGAAGAGGTCGTAGACTTCCTCTCGCTGCGAAGCCCTCGGACATATGACACTTAGACTCGTCATTGACTCCAAGTGTCGCTCGGTCGACAAGACCTTCGTCAGCAGATGTATCATCGGTGCAGCGACTGAAATGACGGAGTAGTCAAGGGCTCGAAGAGCTGGAAACAATGCCCCAAAATTCGACGGTGTGATGAGGGTAGTTAGGGCTGCTTCGTCGAGTCTAGGGAGGGAAAACGACGCAGGTTGAGAAATAAACTGGATGCGGTGAGTGTATTTCTTGACAGAGGACCAGTCAAGAGGCGTGGGGTCTCTCTTGAGAGACTACGGGGTGGATCCAAGGCAACGAAGATAGCCGTCAGCGCGAACATAGGACATGGACAAGGAGCGCGGCTCACGATAGTCTTCCGTCGTTTGGTTAGCTCGCAAACGTCGGGGGGCAAGCACATGACGAGCGGGGCAAGCGAATGTTGCGTCTTCCAGAGGACGTCAAGGGCAGGTTCTGCGAGTGTCTTGCATGTCCGGGCAAGCCTCGCGACGTCCCTGGGATTCCTCAGGTAACGACTGTCGTGCCAGGCCGGACGGTCTTCCGCCAGGAGGTGGATAATGTAGAGGGTGAGTTCAGGGATGAGAAGACAACGGTGCATGGTTAGTGATAGAGGAGCAGCAACTCGACAAGTGCTAGACAAGCAGTTGTGTGGTCGTCAACAATGTCACTACCAAGTGGCAGTACTGAGAACAATCGGCGGTTGAATGTCAACCGAGTTGGCAAGGGAGACGAGCCAGGCCTGTGGTGGCACTGGCACGATGGCAGAATGCCGGCTCTGGAGGCCACTGATTCCGGTTTTCTCATACTTTTGGTTGGTCCGATAACAGCAAGTAAGCACTTCCCGGCCCACCATTTCGCCAACGCCGTTGCCATCCTTGACAGCGCCCAGCCGTTCAGCGAGGAAGTGATCCGCGAAACGCGGATCGCCGTTCAAGAAGCCCTTGTCAAGCGTCGAAGTTCGAGGATCGCACACGTCACACGTACGTTCACATGGTCTGCCAAAAAGGCGTTGCATATCTGAATCCTAGATGTTGGGGTTTTGGTTCACACCATGCGACTTGCCGGATCCGAACGGACATTCCGAATTGTGTGACTGCTTAATAGAGGCTAGAGAGTGGTCCACTGACATCCTGTGTTCTTGGTTGTGCTGTATACAGCGCAGCTGGTGAGTCAGTTTTTAAAATATACAGGGCGTGGATGACCTTGATGGCTGTTTCGGTTGGCACATCTCCGAGTCATCGGGCTAGAGAGCTCGTGTTGAGGCTTGAAGGTACGTTTAACCATAATAAGATCGACTCATGTTTTAACTCAGAATAATAATAAACCCAGATCAAAGGAGGGCCAGCGATATCTCCGGTGATGTGACGTTTGAAATGCCTCCAAGTCCAGACCTCCACCCACCTGTCCATACATGGGCTTACATTTGATGAGATTTGAATTCTCGGCTCTCGATAATGAATGGTACTTGACACACGATTCTCTGTATTAGCCTCGCACCATACAACATCGAATTAGTATCCAATGGAAGACCATGAAAAATCAAAACATAGATCGCGATGGTTTTGCTTGTCTATGAACTGGTATCCTTTCCAGGAGCGCGAAGTGCTTTTTGCGATTGACACTCACACTCACGAACGGTGCTACCCCATTCTTTCTGAGCGTACGCCTTCTACTCAGTGGCTTGTCAGGATGAGCGTAATGGTGACGTCCTCTGTTGTCATATCGTGCAACTCTCCGTCCTTAGGTTTGCGAGGTCCGTTTCATTCTATGCAACATTAAAGGCATTACTGGCTTCAGTGTAGGGGTCGTCGAAGTAACCAAACAGAAGGAATCATGGAAGAAAAGCACCACTGGCACGGACGTTGTGCGTCGATGACCTAAAAGGAAACACTCTAGTACACAAGCCGACGGACTCTTGTATTTCGCATGATCATTTGAACTTTGGAGACTGGGGCCCGTAAGCAATCATTTTGGAATTTCGGATCTCTGCAACAAACCATCTCAACTTCTGAAGAATGTATGTAGCAGAAGAACCCATGCTTGTGGTCGCTGACTCATCTCCTATTACATAATGGCCATGACGCACATGGAACCTTTCCGTCCGTTTTGGTTGGTTAGTCTGAACCTAGCTTTCTCTGAACTTGTACTCCATTCTACCCAGGAAACAACGTCATCTTGGCATGCATGACGTTGTCCAAATGATCCGGTGTTCTTTTTTTATCGACGCGGTCTATATACATCCTTGCGTATGCTAGTCCTGCGCAATCTGTTGAAGGCAATGGGGATTATCATCTGATCCTGATACAAGATCGAGTTGCAGTCTAGTTTGAACTACCGTCTCTGTACTGAGCGCCGAGACACGTAGCAAGGTGTTCAAAGCGGACTGCGATGAGCCACGATCAGGAACAATGACCACGCGATGTCGGACCATCGGAACAAATCAAGCATGCTCTAGGTAGCCATGCAACATTATTGTCAGTAAGCACCTGATTACTGGGGATATTTATCTGTGGTCACTTCTGCTGTCACCTGTCTCGGTCAGGCTCCCTCGGGCTTAAGAGCTTCGATCCTGTCACAACGCGCAAGCTTTCTACTACCTCTTGCTACATAACCGAGATTGTGGTTTCCATATCTGTAAGAGGGTTTCAGCGCATGAAACTCCTACCAAGTACACCATACGCCGTGGTCCTCCGATATGGAAACCAATGACAACCCACCGTCGCTCGTGACTATGACAATTTCACCGACAAACACATGCTCATCGGATCTATCTTTCTGTTCGCCACAGGCTTTGCCGGCAATGATCATGCTTCAGTCAACCTGGCGGAAGGTGGCGATCTCGTGAGTTTGGGTCCATATGGTGCATGCCTGATCATGGATTCGGATGTTTTGCTACTCTGCATAAGAGGGCCCTATGCTGCTGGGACATGAGCGACCGATCTTGTTGGTTTCCTCGACGATGAAATCTTCTTTCCTCGCCTTTGTCGCGCTCGGTGTCTCTGGGTATGCGGAAGCTGCCACCTATTCGAGGACTGCCAGTCTTTCTGGGCAATCATTCCTAAATGCATTCTCGTGGCAGGCGATTGCCGATCCCACAAACGGACGAGTGTTCGTGATCCGTCCTCCGCTCACTAAAATATTTGTCTGACAGTATGAGGCAGGAATTATG
This sequence comes from Xerocomellus chrysenteron, assembly GCA_038093415.1. Taxonomy (NCBI): domain Eukaryota; kingdom Fungi; phylum Basidiomycota; class Agaricomycetes; order Boletales; family Boletaceae; genus Xerocomellus; species Xerocomellus chrysenteron. The sequence continues at coordinate 3,195 of JBBPSD010001228.1, read as the reverse complement.
TCAGCCAGTCGACGGCACAATCAGCCGGCTTGTATACGGTTTCTGGAAATACCCTAACTCTACGGGCAGATCATACAACCGTTCTCAGCTCCGCCGGCCCGGGTCGAAACTCCTTTAGGCTGCAGTCGAACAATCAATACAGCACTCACGTTGCGATGTAGGTGCAACAATGGTTGCTGCATTTTTTCTTTCCCGCTGAAAAATGTCAGTTTCGATATTGGCCACATGCCTGAGGGCTGTGGAACATGGCCGGCTGTCTGTAAGTTGCTCGTTTGGTCTATACATACGGAGTGCTCATGTATTTATCAGGGTTCGTTTCGCGCTTTACAACGGGACGTGCACTAACGCAGCCCCGTCTGATCTTGGTTGTATATAGGGTGTGTTTATTTTGAATTTCGAATTTCGTAAACTAACACTGATCCCAGGAAGTCGGTGCTAACTGGCCGAATCAGGTGAGGGTCACCTGCATGTCTGTTATCGACGCATCTAACGGTTACCACAGGGTGAAATTGATATCGTCGAGGGCGTGAATAACAAAGTCCCCAACCTGTCAACCCTACACACGAGTGCGAGTAAGTGTGCCAACGGTAGAATCTATGTACTGCTTCTTATCCTCCGGCAGATTGTGCCATGCCATCATCTCGAGCGATGACTGGGTACGTCCTTCGTGCTGTGTACAAACCATCACGGTTCCACGTTCTCATCCATTTCAGAACGAGCTTGGGAACTGACTGTGATGTATACACCACTGGTAATTCTGGATGTGGTGTCCAGACCGCCGATAGTAACAGCTTTGGGCCAAACTTCAATAACATCGGTGGTGGATGGTGAATTTCATGTCTTTTTTCACGAGCGTCGATCGCCGTCGCTAATCCGACTAGGTATGCAATCGAGCGCAGCTCTACTTACATTTCGATATACTTCTGGGAACGCGGTAGTTCGTCCGTTCCTTCTCAAGTAAGGTCACCGGGGGGAACTGTTGATACCAGCACCTGGGTAATTCATTCTTACTGATGTCTGAGGCAAATCACCGATACTCCAATCAGGGCACGCCCGCGGCTTACTTCCCAAACACTTATTGTGATTTCCCATCTCATTTTGGACCTATGAACATTATCATTAATCTAACCTTCTGTATGTGGCGCTCCACTGTTCTGTGCGGGGTACACCACAACTTGATGACTTATTTTCGCAGGCGGAGATTGGGCTGGGGCCGTTTACTCCTCAGATGGATGCCCATCGACCTGTGTTGGTGAGCTCCACAAATTCGACTATTGCTATGGGAAACAAAACTCATCGTGGCTCAGATTATGTGAACAACAACCCAGGGGCATTCTCAAATGCGTACTTCGAGTTCAACGCCCTGAACATCTATACGTAATTGTTGGATCTTCAGTTTTTTTTTTCCGTCGTGTGCTTCTTGTCCTTTCAGATACCGAAATCGAGGAAATCAATCATGTAGTTAATGTAATGTATAAGCCGCAAGTACCTAGCAATCACCATTGAGTATGACGCAATGCTCCGCCTGATCATGAACGCTAACGGGCACTTAACCTTGAGTGATACTGTCCTTATGATCATATGCAATGGGAGCAGGCGCCAAGGGCACGAATCGATTGGCCCTGTAGGAATTGATAAGCGGAGAACATGGATAGTAACGGGCGTCGATGGCCGATTAGTAAGTCGCACCTTGCCTTCCATTCCACGGATACAAACAAGCAGTCATTGAGGGGTACGTGCTAGAGCGAAATAGTAACGCTGGCTGGACCAAATACCAGTGAACTGAAAATGCCCTTCACCAAATGGGACGAAAGACGATCGAAAATTCGAAATCAACATTTGTTCAGTTGATTTCTTCCTGATGGAAGGGATCTCGTGAGCGACGGTAGGGAAAGCAAGACTCAAGTTGGCAAACCGAAAGCGGGCGCGAGGTGAGGGCAGCGATGGATGCAGGAAGTTGCATTCTAAATCTTGCCGCGTCACAAGATATAAAATGGGTCTTCGGTGGGACGGAGATCGACACACATGCAAAGGGGGGTGTACGCGGTCGACATGTCTCCGGACTCGAGCACATTGGCACCGAGATCAGAAGGCTGTCTGCGTGTAACCCATTTTGACTGGAGAGCGAGTCCTCGATCCCTGGAAACACGACGACTCGATAGTAGGGACCATATGCTCACCGAACGGGGCCTTCATTGCTACTCCTACTCTGGAGCGCAATTCCATCAGGATCTCTGAGATAGACGTCTGTGATGGTGTATTTCCCGCCGTGTCCACCAATTGCGAGAAACTGGTCGCCTGGTGAGAGTGCAATCGAAGAGATATCGTACTTGTAACTGAATGTTTGAATGCCGAGTTGTATGTGCGGCTCGGTGTAAGCATTCCGACATTAGCATTCCTCAATCTCGCCGCTCGCTGAGACTGGTCTTGGCTGATCCCACGTCTCGGCACCATTATCGTCCGTGCCTGTCGACGGAGAGTATTAGTGAACTCCGCTACGACATAGTATTGTATTGAGTACCTCAATTCTTCAAGCTCACTGCCAGTGGTATCTGATGCCCGAACCAGCAAATCCCGCGCAGATCGCACACCTTCGAGTTGACCGTCATGAGTTATGGCGCCCTCGCAGCCGCAGGCGAAATATCAATTCTGTTTCCCTCCTCTCAGAGTACAACCACACTCTCAACACTCCCCCCGTCGACCTCCCCTGCAACTTTGCTGACTTCCGCAAACTCGATGCCATCCTATCCTCCTCCATGGCCTCCGTCCTTGTCAAGATTAGCAATGCAGAACCCTCAAGACGACGATATTGGCATTACCGGTGGTAAGCCCCCCGCAAGAACAACAAGTTTTGGGACGCAGGGCCAAGGAAGGAGTATTCTCTATGCTAATTTACTACTTGACTCTCGTTCTCCAGACCAGATCGCGCACCGTCCCCAACAGAGCCCCTTCTCTCGGCCATGTTACATATCCCGCCATCGGCGTCTCAACCACATGCCAAAAACACTGTCCAAGCCGATTGCCAGCTTGTAGCTGATACTCTGCTGAATAAGATCGACCAGGACGAAAAGCCAAAAACAGGGTTGATGGAACCCACAGTGAGATCCTTTCAATTCAATTTCTTTTGCTTTTGCTATGTTTGTTCAGCCAAAGTTCAAAGACGACAATATCTTCAGACTTGGATGGAGTGGAGAC
>JBBPSD010001227.1:0-10477 GCA_038093415.1 Xerocomellus chrysenteron | reverse complement strand
AGAAAAACTACAGGACTTCGAGGCCGAAATAAGGCCTGCTTATGTAAGCTAATAATATTCTAACCCATACGAAATGGATTAACAACAGGAGGTGGTGCTTCAGTTGCGGGATGAAGTCCATCTCACGCCATTTAGTTGTGGAACAAAAAAAGCAGATGGACTCCAACATGCCTTGATAGCTGGATCATCTGAATTTTTTCGAACGAAATGATTGAGATCGATCGGTCTGTGTTGTGATTTCCTGATGTTGTAACGTTCTTCAGGAACAGTTGGGACGGATTCCGGGGGACTGCGTTCAGTGTTGGAGTCACAAATGCGTTGAATTCATGCTTGTCGTCATTTGATACAGGCTAGTTGACGGACGAAATCTTTTTGACTAGTACGAACATATCTTCCTTTCCCTACTCGGTGTTCCCATTCTCCCTGGGGCCAAAATTAGATCAATGACGAACTCTGATAGACAGGTACTGACTGGCTGTGTTGAGTAGGAATCTGTTGTTCCATACATCCTGATCGAAGCTGTGTAGTCACCCAATGCATGTAGCTTGTAAGTTCGAAGATTGAGGGTTTTTGGTCGACACACCGAAGCTGTGGTAACACCGGTGTGCTCTCGCTGAGAATGAGTGCTAGTCTCACAACGTTGACGCCCTTGAGCTTCTCGCTTGAGCTCTTTGGTATGAAACTCAGGACATGTGTCAGCCTCGAAAACACGTATGGCGGCGCCTAGAGACTGAGTAACATCATCCATCACTTCGAGGGTGTTATCAGTGTGAATTCGTAGTTTTGCGAACCCATGCCATTGACAAAGGAGGTAGAGGAGCCTCAACACGACCGGATTGTGGGAATCAGGAAGCAAGCCTTCGAAAACAGAAAGAGTGCACTATGGAATTCAAGTCAGGTGGAAACCTTGCGAGTAGCCACTGAACTAATATGTACCTGGAGGAGATCTCAAAGTCGCAGGCCGCCATTCTTCTCATCTCTGACGCATTCGCCGAGAATCGGCGAATCGTATCTCTTCCGAACGAAGGGACCTGGGAATATCTGCAAACAAGTGTCAGTCAAATGATTGGGAGCAGAGATGGGTTGAAATCATGTTCCTTTGATCGAGCTCATGTAACTTGTTCTCCTTATACTTTCCAGCATGCGCAGAAGATGTGTGAAAACAGCTTTCCAGACCCCCAGCTCGAATTCATGCAAAAGATCAACGACAAGCATGGCGAAAAGATTGAAACCAAAGATACGGAGTTTCTCTGAAAAAGCATTCTACAGAGGTCAGCATGAATACATTCAGTTCCAACCCAGGTCAAGTTACTGTAGTAGGGACAAGTGACTCTTCCTTGAGAAGCGATTGAACTTTCGGGGAATTAACAGCATAGTTGTCCTCGTAAATAAGCTTTCGCGCCTTCAGGATCTTGCTTTGTCGGCTGTCATCGTCGACACGAAGTAAGAGCTCCTGCTGAGACATATTGTGTGATGTACCCATATCGGGCATGTCTACCATGGAAAGTGTGCATCGTGGGCATGGACAGGTGCTGAGATTTCATATAGATGCTATCAGAATTCTATTAGATGAATGTGATGTTAATGGAAACCCTAGGTATGAGCGAAAAAAATCACTTCTCAGGATAATCAGCTGAATATGTGAATATTCGCAGGTAGAAGCATTGCATGATGTTATCACAGCAGGATATAACAATCCTGTGTTGATAGGCTTGAATGAATTCTTCATCGAAGAGTGTCCTCCACTGCTCATGGAACAGCTCTCGCTGGCAGTGGGTATGAAGGACATTGCTTGCAGATTTGTCGCCCAAGTGTTCCGTCAGGAAATCCTTGAATTTGTCCGGTAGCTAGGTGAAGAATGAATATCACAGTTCCTCCAGTGGACTAGGCACTTGCCACTTGGAAATACGCTGCATGAGAATAGAGATTGTTGGTTGGTTGGCTTCTTCTATACTTGGACTCATTTCCGAAAAAGACATAGAGCAGCCACAGTTTGGCATCACCGAAGGCAGTCAGCTTGGTTGCATCTGACCAGAACATGAGCGCCGCAACAATGCGAGGCAGGTTGCAGCCAGGTTCTGGGGGCAATGCTTGAAGCGCTTCATTCACCTTGGAAAATGCAGTAGAGGGAAAGAGCTCCCCATGTACCTTGGTGTCATGGTCTTTGTGGGGTGGTTGCCATTGCATTTTGTATGGCTCGAAGTGGAAACGTGGCGCATGGGCTGGATTTGTGAGTTTTTCCCTGACGATTGAGACGAGGGAGTGGTGGTAAAATCCATCAACGGTGTAGTGTTTTGCCCCTGAATTGCTGCACCGACTATGGAATGGCACAGAGATCGTGATGGAAGAAGATTTCCACCCATCGTCCTGATTCAGCCACTCCAGGTCGTCATCGAACTGATTCTTTCCAAGTTGCTCATCAATGGCATCCCACGGGGTCTGTGACACAGCTGATGGGGAAAAGACTGGGTCGCTGATGATACCAAGTAACTGTTTGAAACTCTCCTTTGATTTCTGGGCTCCTTGGTTCCAGTACCAATTCCCAAGGTGCATTGAGATCCCGTTGGGGTACGGGTGATACGGAGTATCAGAGAGTTTGTTTGATGGCTCCATATGAGATGATTCTGAGCTAACGCAGGGTGAACACGTGTACTCCACTGAATAGGGATCTTCTGGATCTTGGAGAGGCAGGGAGCTGGTATTGTATACACGGAACAACCCGAATCTGTTCATCTGTGTCTTGAATATCCTGCGTAGCAAAGAGAAGATGGTTCAAGGTGATGACTCAATGGGCACGGACAGCACGTCGTGGGATGAAGATGGACTACATGTATTTGGGACGGAAGTAATTGAAGCCGTCCATGAATCCGAGGGTATTCCAGGAGGAGGCAGTGTTTGTAAGCATTCTGGAAGGAGGTCTCGAAATCCCAATGGTAGTCTGTGATCCGTCCGCCATGAGCTGCACTGTGCCAGAGGTACCTCATCATCCACTGACTGTTGTTGTGGATGTGCCGTCTGGAAGAGTAGTCATCAGACTGAACACTGAAGTACGCTAGTTCACATACCAAGTGAGAATCAGATGAGAGTGACTCTAAATTCTGGAAACGTTCGGGGACACTGCTTTCGTTGAAGGAACTCGGAACCCCTGCTGCAGTGCTAGCCAATCCCAGACTGAGGCTGGTATCCGTCAGTCTGGCTTTTTTGGCTCGATAGACCTCTTTTGCCTTGGAGAGAGCACTGGAGAGTCTCTTCTTGCCTTTGTTGCATCTTTTCTCATGGCGAGTGAATGTGCCAAGGTCACTGAAAGCGTGATCACAGCTGAAATATGTTTGTGTGAATGAATCGCCATCGATAGCGGCCATTTCTGGCACATCCTTGAGGCAGGTTTTGGGCTATACTTGAGACTGCTCTATTTTGCTGTATGATGAAATCATTATTTGTCAGCACTCTAGTGTAGGATGTCCAAGAAATTTTGTGCCATGGATTGCATACTCGTAGCACAGGCATAGAAATGGACAATAGGATAATAATTACATACTCAAACAGGACTCAAACACAACGGCATACACTCTTACAAGATGATTGGGAGAATATATAATATGCTCAACTGAGAGTCCAAGCAGACACGATTACTGAACAGTTCCCTTCTCTGCCTTTGGATTATCCTAACACAAATGAGATCTTCAAGAAGCATTGAAAATAGGGGAAAATAAACTCACAGTAGCACTCAAGTCGTGGTGACGTCCGCAAGGACAAGGATCATACAGGTTGTGATGAGCAATAGCAGTTATGTACAAGTCCTTCAAATTATTCATTTTGCGATGACTAATCTCGTATTCGTTGATGATGTTCTCGACTTCCGTTTTGCCGGCAACTTGGTACAAGATATCCTCCCACTCCTGGCAATTTATCTCGATATCTGCTAGGATGGACATGCATACATTCTTCCTTGCTAGTGCATATGCGAGCCTCTCCTTCGCAAGTTGTGTAGATGGGAATCAGATGAACGGTAATGTCTGAAAACCCTTCATAAGATTATTTACAAGCACCAGCTTTCAGGAGGATCCTACCGCATATTTCATAGTTTGGACATGGCGGGCAGCACTCGGAGAGCTGCTGGCTGTTGTTCTGCCTGAAGGGATTTCTTTGGAGTCCCCTTTGAGACGTCAGGGGTTTTGGGAGGGGTGATAGGGAGAGGCCCTGGGTTCTTCTCAGCTTTGATAGATATCCCTTGATGCAGACCGTAGGAACACTTCACGGACAGCTGTGATGCTGGAGTGGTGTAGTACACGAATGATTTATTCTCTGACTGTTGGGACATAGTGGTGTTTGGTGGTTCAATGTCGTGGGGTTTTGAGGTGTTAGTGTTCAAACGTAGGTGTGACACGGACATGATGCGTGACTACACGTTGAAGCTACACTGCACAGCCATGTAAATTTCCTGGGCTATAGATACTTAGCAACCTGACTTGAGGTAGAGTCATGTGGTCAAGCAGGGTGTTCAGCGCCGAGCAAAAAATTGGCCCTGACCTTGAGATACTACCATATACCTGTAACAGTCCACATAGACTAGTCATCCTAATATATGTCTAACCTGGTCTGTTGGATGAGCTCCACTACCGTCTCACACCATGAGCTAGATGGTTTGACGAGAAAGGATAGGCTCGACCTACATCGGTGACTTGCTTATGAGTGTCAAAATGCACAAAAATTCAGCGCGCACAATAAAGAAGTCAGTCACAAGTGCGCAAAATGAGGTGTCAGGGAGGGCGATGAATGACTTGGAAGATCAGTATATGAAGGGTCAAAATCAAAACAACGGAGGGGCAGCATCAGATAATGGGTAGTTTGCATGGAGGTGGGCATAGGCCAATAAGACATAATGAGTGATGAAGCATTGACAAGGAAATTCTTGGTTACACAATAAACAGATAATGTGCGGTTGTGATGAGGGAATAATGGGATGCACAGGGGTGCGTCGAATGTAGAGTGTCCGTGGATATGCGATGGAATAATTTCTGGATTATCGTGACTAAGAGAAAGAGGGTAAAGGAGAATGATTGCGGCCTACAGCTATGAGTCATCCTCGACACCGTCAACATCACCATTCTCAGCTGCTGCGTCCAGGCATTGATGATGGAGAGCTTTCAACTTGGGAGATCGCCTTTCAAGGTCACTTGCGCACTCTCCTCCCATACACCCTCCACCCCCACCAGCATATTGTTGAGGGTCAATCTACCAGTCCTAAATGCCCTGTCTCCCACATCTGTACTCCATCTCGCTCATCCTTCACTCGAGTGCCCACTCGGATACCCAAATGCTTACCTGCATGCAATATAAGTCAGATACCAGGTGAAGTCAGGCCTTCAAGAAGTGTTTCCCAGCATACTTTCTGTGAAACAACTTGTGTCATATGGGTTTCACGATGTAGTTTAACATCAAGTTCGCAGTAGAGCAAGGCACTCTTGGCGTAAGAATAATATGGTGGGCGAGGTTTGCGGTCTTCGTGGAAGGAATTAAAAAAACATTTGATGGGCATGAGGGCATGTACCCACCCATTTATAGTCAACTGAGCCAGTCAGATCGAAGTAGCGGCTGTTAAGGATGGAGGGCCTGCGTCGTCATTGCAGCGTGGGATGGGCAGGATGGGCAGAGTGAGTGTATGCACACGCGCGCAGATAGAGCATGTGGCGGCTGAATCCCTGTGGGTGGGGCACTGACGGTGGCTGGTGAGGGTTGGCATTGCATCGGGGGCGGCGTCGGGCACAATGGGCAGTACGAATGACGAGCTAAATAATTCAAGCTCCAGTTCGCATGCCACTGCATCATGTGGGCACCCCCCGCACCCCCAAATTCCAGACTTTCTGATTTGCACAACAATTGCCATAGCTGTCACCAGCTCCGGATCCAAGGCTACTTACATAATCATCCTTGAACAGAACACCGCCATGAGGTACGTGACAGTCACGTCTCTTGTTCTTACCATCTTTCCTCCCATGGATAGCCAGCATATCGAGGATGAACTCCTCTGAGTGATTGTTGGTTCCTCCAGTGCCAGAATCGATGATTTCGATGTGAACATGAATGGTGAGTACAATATTTCTTCAACCACACCACACCTAATTAGGTATCATTAACACTGACAGTCTCTGACACCGCGACGCTCGTCGATCGTGATGAAGGCTCTGTGATCCACCTGGCATTCCCCACCCTGGAACTCAGAGGTGAGTGATTATCACTATCATCATTTGATCACAACTAATATTTATTCAGCATTCATTTCAGAAACCTTGGTCGGATCCGCAAGATACTGGACCGACATCGCGTGCGAAGCCGCAGAACTATTCAAATGCAACATCCTGACAAACAAGATCACATGGACCACGTTGAACGACCTCACCATCCCTCGTGCGGAGGTCAGTCTGTGCATCGAGGAGGCAATCAAGCGCCCTGGCCGGCTGCCTCAGTTGGCAACAGGTATGCCCGTTATCGCATCATAGTAGCATTCCATATTAACGTTGGCAAAGTACCAATTGGTCTTCTTACGCGCTTAGAGGTCCGTGATTCATTTGAGCAACATTTGAGCGACGCATTCAAAGAATCCATGAGTGTGCTCATATGTACGTATCTGGGCATCATTTTCCGGCTTTCAACTGACCACTTCCAGCTCCAAGAAACATATTGTTCTTATCTACATCAAGTACACAGTTCGATCCACGCCTTGCTCGTCGGTCCAGCTACGACACAGGGATTTTTCTTTTTAGATCATATACATATACACCCAATCCGCGCCCACCGCCGAAGCCCTCGCATTACTTCGCGACATCACTTCCTGGGACAGAGAAGTCGGCTACCCATACTGGCACGAATGGGACGCGGATGGAAACATGTATTCAGTGCTGACCACATTATTGAGTATGGAAAATTATAATTCGATTATAATTGAATATCCTGATTATATTATGGCCTCCTGATAATCTCAGAAGACTAAGATATTTAGCATTATGAGTATGCCAACTACTATTATATTATATTATGGCTATCATAATTAATTATATTCTGAGTGTTCTGTACTGCATTACATAAACTGTACAGTTCACAAGCCACCTAGGAACCTTTATGTATTACACAAAATGTCATCCCCCCAGCTTCTTGGGTCCCAATGACCGGATCGGGCACTCAGATCCTTGATGCATGGAAGCATGTCTCCAAGCTGCTTGGCGAGCTTCACCATGCCATTGCTACTTTACCAGCATCCCTTCCAGAAGGGAAAAGGGATGGGCCACTTTCTATGCACTTGTCTGACTTTTCTATAGATGAAGAAGAAGGTCCTTACTTCTCCTTTAATCATGCTTGGGAGCTTGCATTTCAAAGGCCCAACAATGAGAAGCCCAAACTCATTGTGCGTGGGAAGTATGGCCTCAAAGTAGCCCACTCTTTTGCTTCGCACTTTGCAAATGTCAATGGGATTGAGGCTCACAATGGTCTTGGATTGATAATTCTTCGACTCCAACAATTGTTGAAGCTGATTTCAGATGTGTAAGTTATTCGACTGCATGTAAAGTGACCCCTTGAGGTGCTTATCTCCTTCAATCAGTGTCGGCACAGTCACGATCACAGCCCCAAAGCCCGGAAAGACAGGGGCAGTCCAAGCCACTCTGGTATCTGCATTTCCGAATCAGGCAGCCAGCAGTTCTAGTACTACATCAACAACAACAGGACTGAAATTGGTCCTGAAGCGACCAAGACCACCTGGTAGCTATCATCGTAGATATACCTTCCATGCCAGTGATTGACTTGAGAACTTATTGTCTAGACTCAGACAACTTGAATAACGACAAAGACTATGTTCCGCCAAGAAAATCTCCCAACCTTTCCGAGGCTGACACTAATAGTGATGCTAGTATTGAGGTAACAACATTTTAAATTGTTTCGTAAGTTCTTTAGTTATGACAATATATACTATAGGACCCAAAAGCGAAGGGAAAAGGTCCTGCAGTGAAGCATAATAAGGTGCTGTGATATTTTCATTGCTCGATAAATACCTAGTTGACTAAAGAACCATAACTTGCAGAGAGCCAAGCCAGACAGCTCATTGTCCAGTGAGGATGAGGTTGCAGAGGTCGAAGTAAGGGCAGGTCGAAACCCAAAGAAAGCGAAATGGGCACTAGAACAATATACACCAAGGCCGGCAGTTGGTTCGAAAGGGCCAATCTGGAAATGGGGTTGTCGATGGTGCAAGTACGTGCCTAATAGTAACCAGCTTCCAAGTGACCAAGTCAAGCTTCTGACTCTCATCCTGTTACTAGCACATTCCGTACAACAACATGCACTCCAAAATGCATCCACTATGAGAATGAGACCATCAAGTTCCAGGGATCAAGTAACTTTATCTCTCATTTGGGGAAGTGCAAAGGTATTCCTGGCAACCATTCATTCGAATTGTGAAGTCAGCAAGAGGATGGCAATGCAACTGCAATGCAGCCACAGCCAAACACGAGCGAATCTGGGATCTCTGCACAACACCAATTCCTTCAATCATATACACAGTGTGGTTTGGAAAACCCAGCAAAGGAGGTTACCAGAAGGGGTTGGCGACAACATTTTGTAAAGGGAATTGTCGAGGACGATCTTCCATTTTCATTGGGGGAGAAGGGAGGAATGAAGAAACTTTTTACCTATGTCCTACCTCGTGGTTACACGATTCCAGGTCACACCACAATACAACGTGATCTTACTTTACTCCAGGACCACATTAACAGCAATATAAACAAGACGCTCCAGGTATGAGGTTTTGAATCAGTAGCATCACCTTTCCGGGACTAACAAACTCAAACTTGTGAAAAGAACAACAGATCCCAGCTTGCTTTCTCCAGTGATGTCTGGACAAGCAAGAATTCTGTCTACGCATTCATTGGAACTGTTGTATTCTACATTGACGATGATTGGGAATATCAAGAATGTCCAATCGAACTGATACCTTTGGATGGGGATCACAGCGGCAAGGCGACGGGAAAGCTACTGTTCAGAGCACTGAAGGGTCGGAAGATTGTGGATAAAATGAGTGAGTTGACTTCGGGTTTTGCATAAATGAACTAATGTTGGTCTACGTTTTCCAAGTTGCTCATACAATCGATAACACTGCCAGTAACACGGTGATGAATGACAACATCTCAAAACGGCTTGCAAAGGTCGAACGTGTTCATGTTCACTGCACAAATATGCAGGTCAGATGTTCAGCTCACGTACTAAATCTGGCCGTTCAGTAAGTCCACTTGCCACAATTTGTGATTTCGCCACATGTGACATCTCATCTAGGGCAATTCAACATGGGCTCGGCAATACACCAGATCCCGATGTTGAGGATCTGTATGGACTCACGCGCCAGTTCCCACTCGCATATATACCTGACAATGATCCAGAGATCCAGGAAGAAATGGTGAAAATGAGCAATGAGATCAAGAATCACGCGGATGACTCTGAATCTGACAATCTCAACATGCAAGTCCTTGATTCTGACTCTGACTCTGGAGAGAGCGAGGTCGGTGATGGTAGCAGTTTGGGAGCTGATTCAGGATCTGAGAGTTCCGAGCACGAAGCAACAGAAAAGGTCACAGAGACCTGGAATGAGAGCACTGGCAGGTCATCAACTCAAAAGACTCAGAAGGGTGTCAAGGCTAGTCGGAGGAAAAGATTCACAGTCATCAACAAGGTAGGTGTTGCCAGTCAACTTGATTGGAAGTTGGGTTGAACATTGACCGATTGCTCCAATAGCTCCATGCAATTGTAATCGACATTCTCTCATCAGAAGTACGACGTAAGCGCATGCGGCACCTGATTCGAAAGGTGTGCGCAAAGGAGAATCAGCACCTTGTTCCCATCCAAAGTATGCTGATACAATGGAATACCATGCATGCAGAGATTCAGCGTGCGATCAAGATTAGACCAGTAAGTAATGTTCTGTACCCAGGCTTGTTGCCATGCTGAGCCACTTGCACGCCATGTTCTTCATACTAGGCTATCACTCAGTGGGTCGAGTCAATGGATCAAGATCACCGTTTGAGTGGTAAGAAGAAACGAGCCACTCAAAAGAAGAAGAAGAGGCTACAACTCAGCCCGGTAACCTGCACCAACCCAGTTTGATGCAAGGATCATGATTCCATACAGACAATTGACCCGAGTTTTGAGATTTCACCACCTTCCCACGGTCCAAACGCTCAGCAATTTGAGGGCTAGATAGCCCTTGGTATGGACCACCTCCCCCTATATTTTCTTATTTTTCCATCCACAGGGTGTTGAGAAATTAAATGATTTCTCCCACCTCATCTGTGTTGATTGAGTATATTATTTGATTGGACTATTTCGCTAGTATCTTTGTATATACTTAAACTCTAGTCAAGTGCCAGAGAGAGAATCGGTCATGTGACCTGGCTGAATCAGCATCAGTCAACAGAGCACAGCCGGTACCTGCTGAGCC
>JBBPSD010001226.1:0-10844 GCA_038093415.1 Xerocomellus chrysenteron | reverse complement strand
GGGCACCACGGAAGATGTGATAGGATCAGCTGTCGTAAATGGCTTTGAAGTGTAAGCGAGTGAGTGGAGCGTTGTGACTTGCAAATGCTCACACCAAGATCGAAATCCACTTGCTCGGCGCTGTAGACGTGCGTGGAGTATGGTGGGGGTGGATGGAAGGGGGACATCTGTGCGCAGTGTATGCTGTTGCGCGGCGCGTCGCAGTTAGCTAGGCCTGTCTGTTAGATGGAGAGAGAAATGAGTATGGATACCGAGGTACATCTGGTGAACACCCTTACCCGATTCTCGACGGAATTCAACCAAGGTATTCGCCATAAAAATATATTTCTATCATATCCTCCTGATACCACGAATTCACCGGAGGGAGAGAAACGAACAGCGTAGACTTGTTTATCATGCTGTAGATGTCCGATGGGATGTCCAGTAGTTGCATCCCAGAAACGAACAGTTTTATCCGAGGACGCGCTCGCAAGGTTCGATCCATCTGGGGAGAGGGAGAGGGAGCGGATGGTGTCGGTGTGACCTGTCCAGGGATGTCCGATTTGTTCTCCCGTGTCGGAGTTCCAACAGCGAATTGTGTTGTCGTACGAGCGAGAGAAGAGCCTGCTGCCGTCGCGTGACCACAGCACACAATTGACCAAATCTTGTTGGCTCTCTGAGAGGAGTGTGCCACTGTCAACGTCATACACGCGGACACCGTCCTTGGTGCCGCATGCGAGTTTCATTCCGTTGGGAGAGAAACACAGGGGCCACACAAAGCTGTCGACCTCGATGGAATGGTTGACCTGTCTCCCTTCCATCGTGTAAAAAGCCACAGCCAAACCACCAGCCGCAAGGAGTCGATCATCTGGCGAGATGGCAATAGCGGGGCAGCCTTCTGGGTGAGTCCATTGCTTGACAATTTCGTGCGATTCGACGTCCCACACTATGATCTCCCCATCTTTGTCACCGCTGATGATCTTGGTCCCATCCTGGGTCACAGAAATATCGTATGTGCCACTCTCGTGCTCCATTGACGTCCCTTCTTGCTTTCCGTCCTCCAAATTCCAGACCCTCACAGTTCCGTCATAAGCGCCGCTGACAACGCGTCGTCCGTCAGGGAGATACGCGAGCATCAAGATACTGGCATCATGCGCCAGCTCGATTACCAGACGCGGCTGAGGCCCATCGTTATCGGAGCGATGTGGTGTGACGCTTGACATGATGGTGCTTTGGCAGTTGGTTGCAAGCTGGGTATTGAGTCGGCGTGTTTGCAAGGTGCTTGGCGAAGAGACTGAGGAAAACGCCGAACATCTCCACAGCTTATATACCACGACTTTAGCGCCCGCGACGCTTGCTCTCATACCGCGCAGTGTTATAATTTGACTGGTGGGATTGCAATGTCGATCCATTTGCAAACCGCTATCTAGCTCCTCGGTGCACTTGTATGCGTTCTTCTGAAACCTTGCCGACCACCAGAGGAACCCATCTGTCGACCTCTGTACACCCACAGTACTTGTCCACCATTTCATACCAAATGCCTGCATTGCAACTCCGAAGGCCAATATACAATGTCGCCCGCCTAGTATGACAGAATTCATTTGCTCTTCCCCTCTGCCAACTACACCACCCCGTTACATTTCCTCCATCACCACCTCCAAATCACCTTCATTCCAATCGCTCGTCGCTTCCCACTCATTCTCAAACACGATATTCAATCCCAACTCGGCATTTTCGCTCAGCGGCAGAAACGTGGCGAGTGAATAGGCGCAGGGGATGCGAGTGATGCGAGGAGTGACCACGAGATCGGACCTGAGTTGCGCTTGAACCCACCGCCATTCTCAACGTTGTTTATGTTGTTCACGGTCTTCTTCGATTTGTTTCAGCGCGAGGAGGTAAGCATTGCTTGCAGAGCCGGGCCCACGCGAGGAAGGTGGGTGTGAGGGAAGAGCGGACGTAGAGGCTACCGATGTCTCGTACGCTAGTTTTCGTTTTCGAGAATCTGAGGCCTGTCATGAGTGTGGAGAGTGTCCAAAGAGAATGGTAGATTGTACTTATTTTGTGCTCGTGGTAGATTAGGAAGACACATTTGATGATGGAGGTCTCGAGAGGCATCGACATAAAAAGACGTATTGACTTGCTTGGGGTATGGGGTATGGTCGCCCGCGACCCGAACAAGGATGGATCATTCGTGATGCGAGGTGGAGGATGAAGATGACTCGGCGGATGGTGTTGGTGTGCTTTTGCAAGCAAAGAAGACTCACAGAGCGCGTCGAGGAAATAGAGAACATTGATTTGTTGTTAATGGTAAGTAAATAGCAGCAGTGAGACCAAAACCCATGCTGCTTCGTAGGACGTGTCCGCGCCCCTGTCTGGCGTGGCACGACTCCGACGGTAGCCAAAGCAGATAGCAAAGAAGAGAGAAAAAAAGGACGTACCTTTTGACATTCCTCAATGACACGCGTCCTTCCCAACTCGAAAAATACCTGAGCGCAAATCCGACCACTTTTTGGATCCACTGTTGCCTCCCGTCAGGGCCATTGTGCCGGAACCGTTGTAGGGCAGATACGAGTAGCACAAAAGAGACCATCGTGCGTACAGCGGAAAAGGTAGGGTTAAAAGAAAGTACTCACGCGTTGAGGAGACCCAGAACCTGCGTACTTCAAGTGGCAGAGTGTTGTATGCGCGCATGCGCTCAAGGTTCCAGACCTTGACCCAAAGGATGTGCAGAGAGTACCGCGGAAGTGGTTGGAAGATGGGCGCATCCCGAATGCATTGATCAAGATTCTGGAAGGACTTGTTTGTGCGTTGGACGAGGCATTGCGTACGTTTCTTGCATCGATCGAGGATCCAGAAGGATTGCGTCAAAGTCTCGCGAGTAAAATGACCAAGGCGGGCCGGAGGGCTATCCCAGGAAGCGCATGCCCCGGTGTAGGCGCAACTCGAAACAAGCAGCGGTCCGAGCGGTCCGGAGTATGGCGGCAGATGGTGGGGCGAGCGTAAAGATGTGTACGACTGATCGGGGAAGCGGAGAGGAGGGCCCGTTTCAGACGTCTGTGAATCTGACGCGGTGTTGTTCGGAGCGCAGGGAGTAAGTGTGGCGGTGTTGAGAGCGTTTGTGTCCCTGAGGTAGCGGAAGGTTCAACGTCTCTCTCACGCGTTTCTTTTTTCACGGGCCGATGGTGCGGTACTTCGTGTGCTTCACGGGCTGCAGATGCTTCCGGAACAAGCACCGTTTGATGCGACGACGTTTGCGTTCTTCTTGCTCGGGCGCGTCACTTGGAAAGGTGGTCGTATTGATAAGGGAGGGGAGCAGGACGGAGACGAGCAGGTTGTGTTCGTGTTGGACGTGATCAAGTTTCATCGGAGCGAATGTCTGTCTGTCTGTCTCTCGCTTGCGTGCTCGTGCTCGTGTCATGCCGCTCACCAGCTCCATGCGCTCACTTGACTCACTCACTATCTAGTTTCCTACGCTGCATTTCCCCGCAAGCCGGCTCTCGCACACGTGCTGCACGTAGGCAGAAACGCGTGCGATCCAGGCGAGTGCGACGCCGGAAAAAGCCACCGTGTTGATCGAGGGGACGTTCCTCCAAGAGACCCACGTACGGCGTGCCTGATAGGGAGAGACACGAAGGGAATGAGGGCTACCGCCCGGCCAGGACGGGACAGAACAGAATGCGTGCTATCGCCCTAGCCGACTGCTACGCAATGCGATGGGACAAGTCGAGCTACTCTATCCGCGTGTTCGTGCTGCTCCAGCATCCCTACTACTCCTACCCTCAGGCTTGCTCTCTGCTACCCTTGGACCTGTCGCGACATGGCCCCTACGGGCCGCCCTGTTCCATCGGAATTCCTGTGTGCGAGCGCTCCAGCCTGCAGCTGCGTCTGCGTGTTTCAAACGGTTCTCTTTCGTTGACGACCGGGGACAGTCGTTTGATCTGACCGAGTTCGATTCGTCGCCTCCGTCGTGGGTCGCGTGTCACGACAACGATGAGCAGCATGCGCGGTTGGCAAGTCATGTCAATGTGTGGAAGGATAACGGTTGGACGTATCAGAGGAGTTTCTTGGTGACATGCTTGCCTTCTTGGGTGAGTCACGTCGTTTGCTTGGTCGACCACTGGGCCTTTTTGATGCATCACTCACTATTTGGTAAGGTCATGAAAATGCGTACGTGAGGACGAGTTCGGCCGCTCTGATTTCGGCTGCAGTTGAGCATCGTCCGCAGACGGGTCATGAGATGGTTGATGCCGTTTCGTGTTGCATTGGTCATGTCCTGAATGCATCCTGTCCTGTCCTGTGATTGACTAGGCCAAGATTCTCGTGTCCGAGTTGATCAATACGTACGTGTCCTCTATGTCGGCGGTCCAAACATGCAACTGATACCAACGCAGGGGATGGTCGTTGCGCAAAGGGTGGATCGTGCGGATCCGTGGCATATGCGCGTCGCGAGACCGGCTCGTGCCGTCGTTTCCCGCGACGCAGGTCGAGCCATTCTTTACGTTTCTCATCCAGAACGAAGTGCTGGGAATATGTCGTCGGACGTACGGCGGGAGATGTTACAAGCCGGCGTGGCTGTCATCGACCATCACGGGGCGTTCCAGCGCGCTGGACTCTTCTTTCCCACCTTTGAGACGCACTTTTCGGGGCCGAGTTCGGCGAATGAGACGGGGGACCAGATCAAACAGGCGGTCGTCCTCTTGCTTGGTCGCGCGGCGCGACATCTCGCCGCGTCTGATCCGCGTATCTCGGGCACAGATGGCCCTGTCGGACTGACTTGTGCCGCTCGTGACGCTCATGGGCGAGGATCGGAGCTGGCAGTTGATCGATGCGCTGTTCAAGACACTGTTCGACGCACCCAAGTATGCTGATGCTGGCCATGCGGTTGGAGACCTCGCCGAGCTCACCGATGAATCTGCCATCAAGTCGTTCGTTTTCCTGTTCACCGTGCCGTTCGTCCGCGTGTGGATCCGGTGATCACGGAGGGTGCACAAGTGAGGAGGAGATTTGGCGTTGTCGCACATCGTTCGGAGCGCGGCTGTGTACGACGAGTTGAAGGTCAGGGCGATCAGTGTCCAACTGGTACGCGAAGCGTTCGTTTTCATTTACTGATCTCGATCTTATGCGTCTGGCATGTGTACAGGCACTACGTATAGGCGGTGGCGAGTCTCTCGCATCCTGGTTGACGACGCTCAAGTCGGTCGTCAAGTGAGGTTTGGTTCCTTGATACACAAGGATACGGTCCTCTCGCCCCTTGTTAGCGCCTATCTCGTCAGCGCTATCGTTGCGGCCCTCCACCCTGAGAGTCCAAATCAACGCGCCCCGCTCGGCGAGACATTGTTCGCCAAAGTCGGCGTCTTGCGCAGCGTGGCGCTCAAGGTCAAGGAGGCGCGACGAACTCGCGCCCTGCGATTTCGCGTTCAGCGCGGGATGCACGAGATGGGTTAAAGGAGATGGCAGCAAACGGGGAGGAAAGTTGAGGATATTCTAAACGAGTCTAGTCGTGTGCGGCCGAACAGCGTTGTCGATGAATGATGCAGGGTCTTTTTGTTGGAGCTTTAGTTGGAAAATAAGTTGACATCGAAGCGTGGTGTAGGAAAATTGCATGCTGTAACTTTTCCAACAATTACTTCTCTCTCAGTAGTCAATCAAACCGTGTGGCTGCATGTCAGAGCGGGGGGTGAGGTACCAGCTGATTGAAGCTAGTAAATACGTCAGACAGGCCATAAACCAACCCAGATGTGTCGAGTGGCCAAGAGCTATGAGTCCATGAATCGTATTCGCTCATCCAACGAACAGACATGGAGTGAAATGTACGGCTACACACGCCGAATCTTTTGGTGATGTTACTCGTTCGTTTCTCCTAAACTCGCTCTGAACCTTCGTTGCTTTCGTGTCGGCGATGTGCGTGCGGCATTGCTCGCTTTTGTGAGGTTGGTCCAAGCTCGATGGATCCGAAGGTGAAGTGATCCTTGTAGGTGTAGAGGCCGAGTTGTCAATATAATCGACTGGACTGAGATGATCGTCGATACATACCTGTTTTAATCTCCTCGTCGCTGGCAGCCTCGGTGACATAGTTACTTGAGCCCTCAGTTATGGTTTGACTGAGAGGTGACGACTCGACCCAAAGATCAGCCTGACTTGACCATGGCCGGAGCAAATCACAGAGGGGAGGGGCCCCTGGGCAAGAATTCACGAACTGTTGAATGGTGGGTATTATTGCCTCCGCAGCAGGGCGCTCCTCTGTTGGCGACCAGCAATCTTGAACGAGATTCCAGTGTGAGTCATTCAACGTTCGAGACTTTGGCCGGCCTGGTTTGTGGCCCTTCGCCAAGGATAAGACGACCGCTGCGTCTTCCCGGATTTCCGACCATGGTTGTTTGCCGGGCAATACCTGCAAGGATAGTATCAGCATGGGCCTGGCATCTGAGTCCAATGAAATTTCCTGGAGAGCGACACAACCAAAAGAATATATATCGGTCTTGGTTGTCTGGTTGAAGGTCTTTCATCGACTTACTCAGATGCAATCCAGCGCAAGGCCCCCGGTCGTGCAGTGGATCTTTGGAGATATGCCAATGCTTCGGGAATATTTCCCGCCAAAGAAGCATAGCCGAAGTCACCTAAGCGAGCGGTGTCGTCTCCATCGAGTCGACTCGCGAGCGCTTGCGCCCCTCATCACTGGCATGCACTCACGAAGTGACTTCCCACAACTGCAGCGGATGTTTTTCGATTCCGTCAGCGATCTGTCGAGCAGTGTCGTGCACACGAGGAGGGTTTCAGTTCCCTGGTGAAAGAGATCGCGGAGGAAGGGGAGGATAGATATTCTCAGTCGATCTAGTCGTGTGCAGTCTTCGTATATCGGGGTTTCCACTCGGAGGTCACCTAGTTGGAAAATGTGTGGGCATCGAAGCATGTTGTAGGAGTTCCCAGAGCGAACTGGAAAGATTGCATACACTGGACTTTTCTTGCGATCGCTAGTTAGGCAGAACGTCATCGCAAGCACGACTAGATGTCAAAGCTGGAGAACCTTGCAGAGTGTCTTATAACTGGGGCTATTGGTAAACAGTACATCAAGTATAAGCACATCTTATCCCGTAGATCATGCTAGAGTGAGCGTGTAAGTTGGCGTTATGTCCATATAAATCGTAATCTCTCACCAATCGAATAAAAATGGAATGAAACGCACGCCTACATACGTCGCTTCTTGTGAGGATACCCTTCTGCGGTAGTCACTCTGAACCTCGCCTGCTTGCCTGCCGTCGAACGATCGCTCTCCCGGGGTCCGTTCGAGCCCGAGGCAACAGTCAGTCAAGTGATCCTATCGTGGTTATATGCAGGTTCTGGTGGCGGGGTTAATAACCCTTCAACGGGAGTGCTTTGTGTGCTTAGGAACTTACCTTCGCCATATGGAACGAACCGAATGCGCCGTTCATCAACAAAAAGTGCATCACGAAGCTTGTCAGCATCCTCTGCACTGAGGCCAGATATCCCTTTATCTCTGTCGCGAACAACCCCTTGCGGCCAATTAACGATCATGTATCCTTTTCTCTGCAGGTCCCCGTTGAGGGTGGACCACGGGAGCCGACCATTGGATAACCTGAAGCCTATTTCACCTGCATACACGGTGGTCAGCTGATTGACCACGCATTGGATGTCATGAAATCACTCACGAAGCATCTCGACGAGTTTTTGTTTGATTCTATCGATCTTGCGGATCTTTTTAGGATCCCCGCTGGATACTGAACGAAAGACTGACGTCAAAGATTCGATGACGGGAGCATGCCTGTAGTAGGGTCAACACTGGAATCACTTGGAATAGCTTGAATAACCCTCCACTACAACAAATATCGCCGGCCGCAAAAGGTATAAAATTGATGTAGGGATCATAACACATACTGACATCAATATCCGATTGACATTCGCTATGCTTTCCGGTCCAGTCCATGGAGCATTCCTTGCGACCAAAGGTAAGTTTGAAGGGATGAGGTTATGAGGGACACAAAGCCCTTTTGAAGTCGCGAGATCGAACTGCAAGTTGGGTTAGCGATTGTACGTGATTGATGACGAACATTCATACCATTTGGCGTAGTCGTAGTTCAAATATGCGCTGGCATTCATCCAGCCCGAGGGAGGGATGTGGAAGAATGTACTCCAAGGCGACTTGATCTGACATGGGTGACGTTTGAAAAAAGCTGCTTTCATCGAGATTTGGGTTCGGTATAGGAGAGCGAGTGTGTAAATTGGGCACCACGGAAGATGTGATAGGATCAGCTGTCGTAAATGGCTTTGAAGTGTAAGCAAGTGAGTGGAGCGTTGTGACTTGCAAATGCTCACACCAAGATCGAAATCCAACACTTGCTCGGCGCTGTGGATGTGCGTGGAGTATGGTGGAGGAGGATGGAAGTGGAACATATGCGCGCGAGCGCTGTTGTGCGGCGCGTCTAGGCTTGTCTGTTAGATGGAGAGAGCGATAAGTATGAATACTGAGGTACATCTGGTGAGCGCCCTTACCCGATTCTCGACGGAATTCAACCAAGGTACTCGCCATAAATATATTTTTCCATCCCATCCTCCTGATACCACGAATTCACCGGAGGGAGAGAAACGAACAGCGTTGACTCCATCATCATGCTGTAGATGTCCGATGGGATGTCCAGTAGTTGCATTCCAGAAACGAACAGTTTTATCCGAGGACGCGCTCGCAAGGATCGATCCGTCTGGGGAGAGGGAGAGGGAGATTATCCAGTCGGTGTGACCTGTCCAGAGATGTCCGATTTGTTCTCCCGTGTCGGCGTTCCAACAGTGAATTGTTTTGTCTGCCGAGCCAGAGAAGAGCCTGCTGCCGTCGCGTGACCACAGCACAAAACAGACCCACAACTGTTGGCTCTCTGAGAGGAGTGTGCCACTGTCAACGTCATACACGCGGATGTTTTCATCAGTGCCGCATGCGAGTTTCTTTCCGTTGGGAGAGAAACACAGGGACTGCACATATGCATAGCGGTCGGGCTCGATGGAATGGTTGACATGTCTCCCTTCCATCGTGTAAAAAGCCACAGTGTCATGACCAGCTGCAATGAGTCGATCATCTGGCGAGATGGCAATCTTGGGAAAGCCTTCTGGGTGAATCCATTGTTTGACAATTTCGTGCGATTCGACGTCCCACACTATGATCTCCCCATCTTCGTCACTGCAGATGATCTTGGTCCCAGCCCGGGTCACAGAAATATCGTGTATGCCACTCTCGTGCTCCATTGACGTCCCTTCTTGCTTTCCGTCCTCCAAATTCCAGACCCTCACAGTTCCGTCTTCATCGCCGCTGACAATGCGTCGTCCGTCAGGGAGATACGCGAGCCCCGGGATATCGACATCATGTGCCAATTCAATTATCAGACGCGGCTGAGGCCCATCGTTATCGGAGCGATGTGGTGTGACGCTTGACATGGTGCTTTGGCAGTTGGTTGCAAGCTGGGTATTCAGTCGACGTGTTTGCAAGGTGCGTGGCGAAAAGACTGTCTCCACAGCTTATATACCACGACTTTAGCGCCCACGGCGTTTGCTCTCATACCGCGCGGTATTATAATTTGACTGGTGGGATCGCAATATCGATCCATTTGCAAACTGCTATCTAGCTCCTCAGTGCGCTTGTATGCGTTCTTCTGAAACCTTGCCGACCACCAGAGGAACCCGTCTGTCGACCTTTGTACACCCACAGTACTCGTCCACCATATCATACCAAATGCCTGGATGCAACTCCTGACAAGACGCCGTGATTGACATGAAGGTCAATTGTCCATACATATAGCCTATGACAGAATCCATTGGCTCTTCCCGTCCGCCAACTACACCACGCCTTTACATTTCCTCCATCACCACCTCTACATCACCTTCATTCCAATTGCTCGTCGCTTCCTACTCATTCTCAAACACGATATCCAATCCCAACTCGGCATTTTCGCTAAGCGGGAGAACTGTGGCGAGTGAATAGGCGCAGGGGATGCGAGTGATGCGAGGAGTGACCACGAGATCGGACCTGAGTTGCGCTTGAACCCTCCGCCATTCTCAACGTTGTTATGTTGTTCACGGTCTTCTTCGATTGGTTTCAGCGCGCGGAGGCAAGCATTGTTTGCAGAGCCGGGCCCACGCGAGGAAGGTGGGTGTGAGGAAAGAGCGGACGTGGAGGCTACCGATGTCTCGGTGACTTGGATGCGTTGAGCCTCGATGGTCCATCTCGTACGCCAGTTTTCGTTTTCGAGGATCTGAGGCCTGTCATGAATGTAGAGAGCGTCCAAAGAGAATGGTAGATTGTACTTGTTTTGTGCTCGTGGTAGATTAGGAAGACACATTTGATGATGGAGGTCTCGAGAGACATCGACATAAAAAGACGTATTGACTTGCTTGGGGTATGGGGTATGGTCGCCCGCGACCCGAACAAGGATGGATCATTTGTGATGCGAGGTGGAGGATGAAGATGACTCGGCGGATGGTGTTGGTGTGCTTTTGCAAGCAAAGAAGACTCACAGTGCGCGTCGAGGAATAGAGAACATTGATTTGTTGTTAATGGTAAGTAAATAGCAGCAGTGAGACCAAAACCCATGCTGCTTCGTAGGACGTGCCCGCGCCCCTGTCTGGCGTGGCACGACTCCGACGGTAGCCAAAGCAGATAGCAAAGAAGAGAGCGAAAAAGGACGTACCTTTTGACATTCCTCAATGACACGAGTCCTTCCCAACTCGAAAAATACCTGAGCGCAGATCCGACCACTTTTTGGATTAACTGTTGCCTCCCGTCAGGGCCATTGTGCCGGAACCGTTGTAGGGCAGATACGAGTAGCACAAAAGAGACCATCGTGCGTACAGCGGAAAAGGTAGGG